>JAODAL010023051.1:0-63457 GCA_025379985.1 Phyllomedusa bahiana
GTAACAGCTCCATCAGCATAATAATTGGAGTCACGATGAGCACTTCCCCTTAAAAACCCCCTATGGGGGGTATTTGCCAGCAGCAGCCAAAGGGCCTGGAGCATCCCTAACCAAAGGTGGGGGTCTACTTGGACAGCACTTGCCACCCCGTTAGAAAATCCGCTGGGCTTACGGGACCAAATGGTTGTGTGGCCGCAACTTGCCCAGTTTGCAGTGGAGAATTTTTCCCCCGCGGCCGTACTTGGCATCAGAGGGGTGTTCGTGCAGCGGGGGCCTCGTTTTCCCCCCAAGGAGAAGCCCTTTTCCACGGGGAAACCCTGAACGACTGCCTTTGTCAAGTGAATCAGGCTGGATCGGCCCGGATTTCCCAAAACCAATGCCCTTTGGCGTCTGACTACTCGCCATGCGCCCCCACCCAAAGTGAAAATGAGTCGGGTTCAAACTACCTCCTCAGCCACTATTCTGATGCCGGGACCCCCGCCTGATGCACACATCTGTGCCCCTTTCCCTCTGCCACCAACCTCTTACAGGGACTGGTATTTCCCCCCCCACCTCCACACTCGTCATTGTGCCTGTCTGACCTCATGCGCTGCTGTAGCTGCTGCCCTGACCTCCACCGTTCTGTCCCACCGTGGCCTACTCCCGTTTTTGGGGCCCCCTCCAGAAAGTCATTGTGCCACTGTCTGACCCATGTGCTGCTGTGGTGCTGCCGTGACCTAAAAACCCGTGTCATTTTGCCACGTCCCGCCCATGCTGTGCTGTCTGCTGCCGTGACTACACACTGTGTCATTGTCCCCCCTGTGGCCAATCCCGTTTTTTTTCCACCTCCAAAAACATTTTGCCCTCCTTCCTCATGGGGCTGCTGTGGTGCGCCGTGACCACCACTGTGTCATTGTGCCCCTGTCTGACCCCATGCTGCTGCTGTGGCTTGCCGTGACCTACACACTGTGTATTTTCCCACTCTGTGGGCCTAATCGTTTTTGCCACCCCAGAAAGTCATTGTGCCACTGCCCGTCCTCATGCTGCTGCTGTGGCGCGCCCGTGACCTCCAAACTGTGTCATTGGGGCAAATGTCTGATTATGCTGCTGCTGTTTTCGCTGCCGTACCTCCACACTGTGTATTGTGCCCCGTCGGACCTCTTGCTGTGGGGTCTGCTCCGTGACCTACCACTGTTCATTTCCCCTTTTTGTGGGGCCTATCCCCGTTTTTTTCCACCCCAAAATGTCATTGTCCACTGTCTGACCCATGCGCCTGTGGGTGCTGCCCCTGCCACACACTCTGTCTTGTCCCACTTGTGGCCTCTCTGTTTTTTTTTCCACCTCCAGAATGTCATTGTGCCACGTCTGCCTCAGCGCTGCTGTGGTGCTGCCTGACCAAACACTCTGTCATTGTGCCATGTCTGAAACCCCATGCTGCTGCTGTGGGTGCTGCCGTGCCTCCACACTGTGTCATTGTGCCACTGTCTGACCTATGCGCTCCTGTGGCTGCGCCGTGATACACACTGTGTCTTTTTCCACCTGTGGCCTACTCCTGTTTTTTTTTCCACCCGAATGTCATTGTGCCAGCCCCGCCTAAAGTCGCCGTGACCTACACATGTGTCATTTTCCACTTCCTACCCGCTGCGCTGCCTGATCACACTTTCATTTTGCCCCTGTTGCCTCATGCTGCGCCGGACCTACACATTGTGTCATTGTGCCCTGTCCCACCTCATTGCTGCTGCCCGTGACCTACCACTGGTCATTGTGCCACTGCGACCTCATGTGTGCTGTGGCTGCTGCCGTGACCACACCTGTTGTCATTGTGCCACGTCTGACCCATTCGTTTTCCGTGGTGTGCCGTGACCCACCACTCTGTCATTGTCCCCCCTCTGTTTTCCTCTCATGTTTTTTCCCCCTCCAAATGTCATTGGCCCTGTCGACCCATGCTGCTGCGTGGCGCTGCCGTTACCTCCCCACTTTTTATTGTGCCCCCGTCGACCTAATGTGCCCTGTGGGCGCCGTGAATTTCAAAACTTTGGGCATTGTCCCCCTCTGTGGCCTTCTCCTTTTTTGGCCCCCTCCCAAAAGTGATTTTGGGACTGCCTGACCCCATGCTCTACCGTGACCTAAAACCCTGTGTATTGTCCTGCCTGACCTCATGCTGCTGCTCCCCTTGAATACACATGTGCTTGGCCCTGTCTGACCTCATGCTGTGCCGTGACCTACACACTTGTCAAAGGCCACTGCTGCCCCTGCGGCTGCCGTGCCTACACCTGGTCATTGTTTTACTGTCTGGGCCCCATGTGCTGTTGGCGCTCCCTGACCTAACACGTGTCTTTTTGCCCTTCTGACCCCATTTCTGCTGGGTGTGGCTGCTGCCGGACCTCACACTGTGTCATTGTGCCACTGTCTCCCAATCTGCTCCCGTGGCTGCTCCGGACCCCACACACTGTGTCATTTTTCCCCACTCTGTGGCCCATCCTTTTTTTTTCCACCTCCAAATTCATTTTGCCACTGTCCGACCCAGCTGCTGCTGTGGCTGCTCCGTGACCTCACACTTGTATTGTCCACTGTTGACCTATTGCTTGTGGTGCTGCCCTGCCTACACACTGTTATTGTGCCATGTCTGACTAAAACTGCTTGTGGCTGCTCCGTGCCTCACACTGTGTCATTGTCCCCCTCTGTGGCCTACTCCTGTTTTTTTCCCCCTCCAAATGTGATTTTGCCCCCTATCTTCCTCTTGGCTTGGGCTGCTGCCGGACCTCCCAAGTGTCATTTTCCCACTCTTGGCCTACTCCGTTTTTTCCATCAGAAGTCATTGGCCACTGTTGACCTCATGCGTCCTGTGGTGCTGCCTTACCCCACACACTGTTCATTGTCCCCCTTGTGGCCTACTTCCTTTTTTTGCCCCCTAGATGTCATTTTGCCCCGCCCACCTCATGTGGCTGCCATTCCCCACACACTGTGTCATTGTGCACTGCCTGACCTATGTGCTGCTGCCCTGCCTAACCGTTCTTGTGCCACTGTCTGACCTCATGCTGCTGCTGTGGCTGCTGCAGTGACCTACACACAGATAAAAGATGGCTGGAGTCCCTAATACTATGGTGACATTTACCAAGTAGTTGTGGCAAAAATGTCTGGTTTCTCTTTGGAAAACTATGTTTAGAAACCTTTGATCCTATTCTATCCCTGAACTAAACCCCAAAAAAAAATTATAAAATCAACTTACCCCGAAAAAGGGGCTTTTACTTTGCCCCATATGTTCCACCTGTGTCCAGCCCCCTGCCTAGTTGCTCTTTCCCCTTCAAAAGCTGAATTGAGAAAAATTTCTGGGTTTAAAAAACCCAAAAAAGTTTGTGGGTGCTTAATCCCGGGACTATGCGGTTTAACACAAATATTTTGTGATATATATTATGTGATGACAAGTTGTCAGTTGTGAATAAATGGAAATTATTTCAACATATATGGTACACTGCGTAGTTGATGTTATGACAACTTACCCTGACACATCAAGCTGCTCTGTGACCAGAGAATCCTAATGCAAAACAAAGCTGATTTAATTTCTCCTTGTAGCATAATGTTGTACCGTGTTAGCCATAGAAAGTAGAAGAAGAGTGAAGAAATCAGGCGATACCTTTTAGAGGCTAACTGAGTATACTTGATGGTGAGCTTTCAAGAGGACTAGCTCTCTTCTTCAGACTGATGTTATACAACAAACTGAAAATACACAGACTTTTTATACACACAAGACATGGATCTTCAAAGGATCTTAGAATTCTTAAAAATAACAAAATGCAAAATATAGGTACAGCAGTTATTTACAACCTGTCAAGAATTAGACAGTCTGGAAACTTGTGAGGCGTGACGGGAGTGATCAGTAATTATTTCTCTTATCTATATGCAATCAGGGGAGATTTGTGGCTCTCAAAGTTCACACATAGCTTGACATGAAGCTGGCATGAATATTTAACCCATTTTGCAGAGTTTTAAATTTTTGCATTAATTTATATTCCCATTCCTTCCTCTCCTTCAGAGTCTTAAAATCTCCCATTAAGACCGTTACTGCAAATCTTCCATGGAATGATTTTCTCCAGAGAAATGTGCGGCCATGGCAGATCATTCTGTTGTTGTTAATGGTGAATCTGTGTGAATTCATACGCTGGCTGAGTCTTGCCTGTTTCCCCCACATAGAGGCCTGTGGTTAGGACATTGCATACACATGATCAGATACACCACATTGCTAGACCTGCAGGAAAATGTCCCCTAATTCTGTGCACCTGCTGGATGTGGGACAGGTACACTGTCAGCGGTGTGGATGTGACTGCAGGTCTTGCCCTGTTTTGCAGGCAGGGTGAGGTTGCCATTTCATTGGGGCCTTCAGAGCGCTCCGGACAATAATGCGCTAGCAGGTTTGGTGGTTGCCGAAAGGAGAGGAGAGGGGGGACTGGGAATATGTTTTGAGTCTGTTGTCCCTATGTTGCACAGGTTGAAGGGCCTTGGCCATCTTTTGTAGGAGCTCCAGCTGTGGGTTGTCGGTGTCACCTAGGGGCACGCGTTCGTCGGTGTGGGTCTGTTGGGATGGGAGCAGACTGTCTCGGGTGATGGCGGCCGCTTTGCTGTTTTGTTTTTCCGTCTATTTTGTTCTGTATCCAAGTTTGAGAATTTTTGTCCTCAGATCCAGGAGGTGCTTGTCCAGGTCTGCTTTGTCGAGCAAATTACAATTGTACCGTATAGCCTGGCTGTATATAATAGACTGTTTTGTGTGCTTGGGGTGGAAGCTGTCATTCCTGAGGTAGGCCGTTCTGTCTGTGGGTTTGTGGTATACTGATGTGAGTAGCCGGTGTTCTTTGATGTGTATTGTGGTATCCAGAAAGTGGATTTTGCTCTCTGAATAGGTAAGTTTAAGGTTAATGGTTGGGTGAAAGTTATTGAAGTCATTATGGAATTGAATTAGGGCCTCCTCGCCAGCAGTCCAGATGACAATGATATCATCAATATAACGGAGGTACATCATGGGTTTGGTGTTGCATGTTGATAAATATGCTCCTTCCAGTGCCGCCATAAAGAGATTTGCATATTGGGGCGCACATCTGGACCCCATGGAAGTTCCCATTTGCTGTAGATACAGGTCTTCTCCAAAAGTAAAATAGTTGTGGCTGAGTATGAACTGGATGAGCTGTGTGACTGGTTTTGTTGGGAGGTCTTGTTTCTCTAGGTGCACCTGACATGCCGCAACTCCATCCTTGTGTGGAATGTTTGTATACAAGGATTCTACATCCATGCGGGCCAAAAGGGTGTCATCAAGATGTGGACCGAGGGATTTTTGTTTTTTATGAAGGTCTGTTGTGTCCTGGATGTAGCTTGGAGTATCTTTGACCAGGGGTTTTAGGAGATTTTCCACCCAACCTGAGATATTCTCTGTTAGTGTCCCAATGCCCAAAATGACAGGCCTCCCAGGGTTGCCATCTTTATGGATCTTGGGGAGCATATAGAAGCAGCCCGGCTTGGGATCCTCTGGGATAAGCAATTCCACCTGCTTCCGGACCTGAATTGGAAACTTTTTTATCATATTCTTTAGTTGTTTCATATAGGCTTCTGTGGGATCATTTCCAAGTTTGCAGTAGTGGATGGGATTTGACAGTTGTCTGTTCGCTTCCTGGATATAGTCAGAGGTGTTCATCATGACTATTGCGCCCCCTTTGTCAGCAGGTTTTATAATTATATCCTGATTTTCTTTCAGTGAAGCAATAGCCTTCTGTTCCTGCAGGGTTAGGTTGTGTACTTGTTTCTTTTGTTTCTCCAGGATTTCAGATTTTACCTTGCTTCTGAAACAATCAATGTATTTATCCAGTGCTGCATTAGTTCCAGGCCGTGGGGTCCAGGTAGATTTTTTGGTTGGTTTCGTTATTTGCTGTCTGTCTCAGAGTCCCTGCTGTATGGAAGGTCTTTTCCATAGAAAGTATCTCACTCAATCTCTTTTTTCTGAAGAACTCCTCCCATTTCATGCAGTGTGTTGACATGGGTCAGTGAGTGCTGAGGGGCAGAAGGAGAGACATTTGGAGAGAACTGCCATTTCATTGTAACGAATGCTGGTAGTGGATCCGCTGGACCACCGTATGCGATGGGTAAGCCGTTACAGGGGGCGAATCTAGTAGAACCCGGTTTTCACCAGAGCCCGCCGCAAAGAGGATGGACTTGCTGCGGCGGAGAAATACCAGCGTCGCCCAACTGCCGTGACTTGCTTGCGACTGGCAGCCAAGGCAGTTGCGTAGTACAGAATCGTGAGACGTAGGCGAAGTCGGGACAGGAAGGAGGTCAGGGCCAGGCGGCTAAGGGGATTCGTGGTCAATGAACACAGGAGCGAATAAGGTTCGGTACACGGAAGTGAGGCAATGAGGCAGGGGGGGGGGGGGGGGGGGGGGGGGGGGGGGGGGGGGGGGGGGGGGGGGGGGGGGGGGGGGGGGGGGGGGGGGGGGGGGGGGGGGGGGGGGGGGGGGGGTGGGGGGGGGGGGGGGGGGGGTATATTGGGGGGGGGGGGGGGGGGGGGGGGGGGGGGGGGGGGGGGGGGGGGGGGGGGGGGGGGGGGGGGGGGAAGAAGCTTTCTCAAAGGCAGTACAAGCACTAAAGATCGGCAAAGGTGACCCGGAAGGAAGGGGTTAATAGGGTCACCTGCTAGCCTTAAACCAATAAATGGGCGTACTGGACCTTTAAATCCCCGAGAGCCGGCAGACGCGCGCGCATAAGACGCGGGCATGCGCACACCGGCCGGCCAGGAGGACGGGAAGACGCCGCGGAGCGCGGAGAGTGTAAGGGGGAAGCGGGACCCGACACGCTGGGACCGGCAGGGGACGGCCGGAACCCGATGGGTGGCAGCACGAGTGCGCAAGCAGCCCGGGCGAGGGGATGCGGGACCACTAGTGACAGTACCCCCCCCCCCCTAGGCCTCCTCCTATTTCTGGTTCGGAGGAAATCAATACGAGAACCAGACGGTCCGGATATTCTCCTTCAGGTTCCCATGGATCTTCTCCTACGGCCCCCCAAATCCCTCCCAATCAAACATGAATTGCCGTTTACCCCTAAACGACTTCATAGCAGATCTCTTTGACCGCAAAATATGAGGAGGATACAGACTCAGGAGAGGGAGTGGACAACTTTTCTGAGAAGCGGTTCAACACGAAGGGCTTCAGGAGGGATACGTGAATAGAATTAGGGACCGCATGTTGGGTGGAGTCGGGCTTATACGCTACTGGATTAATACGGCTGGGATTTTCAACATGAACAATATTTTGGCCGGACTGCCAGAATTTGTCTCCAGGGGTAAAGGTTGGAGCTGGTCTCCGCTTTCTGTCCGCCTGGGCCTTCTTACGGGCAGCAGCACGCAGCAAGGGACTGACGAGTCTGCTCCCGTGCCAGATAAATCATGGACCAAGGTTATAACAGAGGGCATCGGAGGAGGAGGCAGAGGGAGAGGAGGGCGGTGATGCCAGACGTATACAATAAAAACAAGGGAGACGCGCCTCAGATGCCCATGAATCAGTGAGTGTAGGAAAATTCGGCCCTGGGTAGGAGGTCAGCCCATTCATCATGGCGAGCAGAAACAAAATGACGAAAGTAGCTGCCCAGAATCTAATTGACCCTCTCTACCTGGGCCGTTAGATTGCGGATGGTAGGACGAAGAGAAGTCCAACTTCACCAGCAATCGGGTGCAGAGGCGCGACAGAACTTGGGACCGAACTGCACCCCACGGTCACAAACGTCTGTGCTGGGGGCTTACCGTGCATGCGGAAGATGTGACTAAAGAACAGGGAGGCAAGAAGCAACATGGTGAGGTGGGTAAACCCGGGCAGTGGGATGAAGTCGCAATCTTCGGAAACCAATCCGTAATGACCCAGATCACGGTGTTTCCCGATGAAGGATGGAAGGTCGTGATATAAATCCCATCGCCACATGGGGACCATGAAAACTGGCGTAGGCAGGGGTCGCAGCTGCCGGAGGGCCGTGGCGGGGCACCTTATTGGGCAACAAGTAGCACAGGCAATCCACGAAGTACTTAGTATCTTTAGCCATCCCTGGCCACCAGTAAAACGAGAGATCAATTGGAACGATCTACGGGCCGCGGATGTCCTGCCATCAAAGTGCAGTGTCCCCAATTCAGGATTCTCTTGCGCAGCGATGGCGACGTAGGTCTTGCAGGAGGGTATCTGAGGAAGGAGGACAGGTGCTGCTGGGGATCAGCGTTCCAGAGGTATAATGTTGTTGGGGCTGCGCGCTCCTTCCAGTAACGTCAGTTGCGCGAGAGAGGGCATCTGCCTGATGGTTCTTTTCGGGCTGGGCGAACTATGGATCCGGAAGTCAAATCTAGAAAAAAAAAGAGACCACCGTTGCTTGCCGGGGATTGAGCGCTGGGCCGAGCTGGAGATACTGAAGATTTGTGGATCCGTATATACCTCAACAGGTTGACGAGCTCCCTCAGGAGATGCCGCCAACTCTTCCAGGGCCATTTGATAGCGGAGTAATTCTCGGTCCAATGGCATAGTTCATCTCACGCCGACGAGATGGTCTTGGAGAATGAAGCCGCAGGTGATGGGTTCGCCCTTGGGACCATTTTGAGTAAGGATAGCTCCGGACCCCACGGAAGAGGCATCCACATCCAGAGAGAAAGCTTCTCAGGTCTGGGCGTGACAAAATAGGTGCGGAAGCAAAGCTGACTTCAAATACTGAGAAGGCTCTTTCGGAGCACCGCTGGCTGGCCAAACATTTGTTATTAGCCTTTTTCTGGTGAGGCCACAATTGGAAGCCAACCAGAGTAGAGAAGTAGGGATATAAACTGCCGATAATAATTCGCTAAAGCCCAAAAAACGTTGTATGGCTCTGAAGTCAACAGGTCGTGGCTTATGCAGGATAGCAGAAAGCTTATTGGGATCCATTGAGGCCTCGGCTCGGAGACACGATGTAACCGAGAAGGCAGACTGGGTTGGTGGAACACGCACTTCTCTAATTTGGTCGTAACAGGGCGGTTGCTGCGAAGCATTGCTGGACTAGGCGCACTGTGATAGATGGGTCCGAGGGTCAGGGAGAAAACCTGGATGTAGTCCTAGGTACTCGATGACACTCGTGTAGGCAGGTCCCTGAAGATGTCGTTTACGTATCTCCTGAAAGACGCGGGGGCATTGCACAGAACGAATGGCTTACTAGATACTCAAAATGGCCGTCCGCGGGTATTGAACGCAGTCGTCCACTCTTCTCCCTCCGGATATTGATGAGGATTGTCTTTGCACCAAGCAGGTCCAATTTCGGAGAAAACTTTGGCTCCCTGTAGACGTTCAAAGAGATTCCGTAATTAGTTGCTACAGGTAACGGTTTTTCACGGTAATCTGGTTCAGGGCCCGGTAGTCGATGCAAGGACGGAGAGAACCGTCATTATTGTACGAGAAAAACCAGGCTCGGGGGTGGGAGGACTTGCGTATAAAACCCTTTGCAGGTTCTCACGGATAGTCCGAAATGGCCTGAGGTCTACTGGTCTGGACAAGGGTAAATCTTCTACCACGAGGAGGACTGGTCCCAGGAAGGAGGTCAATGGGACAGTCATAGGCGGCGATGAGGAGGACGGGTTTTCGGCCTGTTTCTCCGAAAAGGACGTCCCGCATAGTCCCGTATTCAGCGGAAGACCTGGCAGGGGGGAGCTGTGAGAATGGTGAGGTGGAATGGCCCGGGAATGGCCGCGGAACTGGAGGGACAGCGATTCGGCAGTCGGAGCCCGCGCGTAGAACCATCCCCGGATTTCCAGTCGAGGGGTCGGGGCATGGAGCTGCAGCCACGAAGATCCAAGGAGGATCGCTGTAGACGACGAGTGGGAGGACGTAGAAGGTGATCTTCTCCTTGTGTAATGCCACCCCACGCGGAGGGACAATGGCTTGGTCACGTACCGAATGGCCTCAATAGAAGCTCGCCACTCACGGAGGATATCACCAGAGGCTTCTCCAGAAGGTGATCACCGGAAGGCTGATACTGGGACACCAGGTTAGCCGTGATAAAGTTCCGGCGGATCCAGGAGTCAAGGAAAGGCGGGTACCCGAAACAAGTCCGGAACCAGACGAGACCTCAACCACATAGTAAGGAGTGGAGAGGAAGTGTTCACACCTTAGGAGGCCTCTGACGACATAGCTAGGTGGGGCGTTTCCCTGCGCTGAGGGCGAAGCGGGAACCATTGCGAAAAGTGATCGGGCCTGGCACAGTAAAGGGCCCCCACAAATTTATCTGCCGACGGGGACAGCTCTGTTCGGACAAGATGTTCCGGTCCACCTGCATGGGTTCTTCACTGGTGGATGCGGAAGAGGAGCTTGTGGTCTTTTGAAGACCGGAGGCCTGGCGAGGCAATCGGCGATGGTCGGCGAGATCCGTTTTGGCGTAGTTCCTCTTGGACGCTCGGCGAAGCGAACATCGAATCCGAGTGGATAGGTCGGAACAGTTCGTTATGAGAGGATCTTTCTGGCCGCTAAGGGCGTCCTCATAACTCCTGCAGGTCAGGCCCTTCTTAATAGTGGCACACTAGAGCGGGCGTCGTTCCTGGTCAAGCTATGACGCAGGGTCCACGAAACAGATAATGCGTAGTCGCCGACAGGGAGTCACCCTGGCGAAGTTTCAGTAGAGCGGTCATATGCCGTGGAAGCACCGTGCCACGGCATTCAAAGACACTTGCGGAACTCTGAGAGGAAAGCATGTAGGTCCGTTGTCACCGGATCGCCACGGTCCCAGGAAAGGGGTGGCCCAATCTAGAGGCCTTACCCCGGACAGACAGAATGACCACGAAGGCCACCTTAGTTGCATTAGTAGGGAATTGAACAGCCATCAAACTCAACGTGCTTCGAGCACTGGGTAATAAATCCCCTGCACAGTTTGGAGTCCCTTGAACTTGTCGGGTTGTGGTAAACCGCAGCCTAGAAGTACCGGGTACTGGAGGAGAGTCGCCACAGGAGGAGGAGTCGGGCGGGTTGGTTTGACAGGAGCTGCTCCAGCATGGCGGTCAACTGGTTAAAGCTGCGGGATTGTTGCGCTTGTTGTTGTGACTGCTGAGCAATTATCGCTGAGATCGGTTCACCGGGCAGAGGGTACCTTGGCTGGGGATCCATGGCCGGATCTTACTGTTACGAATGCTGGTAGTGGATCCGCTGGACCACCGCATTCGATGGTGTATGCCGTATCCAGGGGGCGGAATCTAAGTAGAACCCGGTTTTCACCAGAGCCCGCCGCAAAGCGGGATGGACTTGCTGCGGCGCGGAGTACTACCAGGTGCCCCACTGGCGTGCTTGCTTGCGATGCAGCCATGGCAGTGCGTAGTACAGAATCGTGAGAGTAGCGAAGTCGGGGACAGGCAAGGGGCAGGGGCCGGCGGGCAATGGTTCGTGGTCAAGGGTCAAAGGAGTGAAAAAGGTTCGGTACACGGAAGTCAGGCAATGAGGCTGAAGAAGCTTTCTATAAGGCAGTACGGCACTAAAAGATCCGGCAAAGGTGACCGGAGGAGGGGGTTAAAATAGGGTCACCTGCTGGCCTTAACCAATATAGGGCGTTACTGGGCCCTTTAAATCCCCGAGAGCCGGCGAGCGCGCGCCTTTAAGACGCGGGGCATACGAAACCCGGCCGGCCAGGAGCGACGGGAGACGTGGGAGCGCGGAGAGGTAAGGGGAAGCCGGGGACCCGAACCGATGGGAACGGATGGGGCCGCCGGAACCGTCGGGGTGGCGCACGAGTGCGCCCGCAGCCCGGAGCGAGGGGCTGCGGGGACCACTCGTGACATTCTTGTTGTCTTGGATCATAGGGGAAAGGTTCACCACACAGGTCTGCTAGCTGGCTGGTACTTGTGTTGTAGTTATGAAGCACTTTCTGCCTCAGGTCTCTGGAGCTTTTTCTTTTTGTTCTTGATGAGCATGTCTGCAGTTTCCGTAGTATGTGTGGAGTTTGGCCTTCATTCCTCTGTGTCATTCTCCAGTGATGTCTTTTGGGCCTGTTCTCCTCCTGTGTTCTTCTTTTGTTGTTATAGGAAATTTTTTATCATATGGTTCCACAGCCGCTCAGAAAGTCCGAATACATAGTTGTTCTGCATATTTGGCTGTTGTAGGTGTGTCCGGTTGGGTTATGCAGGGAGAAAGCCTTTTGGGATGGGGTCTTTCCTTTTTGCATTTTGTTAAGAAGAAGAAGATGTCGCTGTTAAGTTGTGCAAGTTTCTAAGCCGGTTTTTCAGTTCCATTCTTGAGCGGTACATTGTGGTTCCCAAGTTGCTAGTAGTATAAGTTGTACCGTGTTAGCCATAGAAAGTAGTAAATAGTGAAGAAATCGGCGATACCTTTTAGAGGCTAACTGAGTATATTTGATTTGTGAGCTTTCGAGAGGACAAACTCTCTTCTTCAGACTGATATTATACAACAAACTGAAAATACACAGACTTTTTATACACACAAACATGGACTTAAAAGGATCTTAGAATTTTTAAAAAATACAAAATGCAAAAATATATACACATTATTTTACAAACTGCAAAATTAAACGTCGGGAAACTTGTGGGGCTGAGGGGAGTATCAGTAATTATTTCCTTATCTATATGCAACAGAGGGATTTTTTTTGCACTACAGTTAAACCTAGCTTGACTGAAGCTGCATGAATATTTAACCCATTTTGCAGAGTTTTTAAATTTTTTGATTAATTTATATTCCCATTCCTTCCCTCCCTCGAGTTTTAAAAAAAATTTTCCCATAAAACCGTTACCTCAAACTTCCCATGGAAGATTTTTCCAGAGAAATGTGCGGCCACTGGCAGATCTTTTCTGTTGTTTTTAATGGTGAATCGTGGAATTCTAAGCGGGCTGATTCGCCCTGTTTCCCCCCCACATAGGGGCCTTGTCGGACATTGCCCACACTGACAGAACCCCTATTGGAAGACCTGCGGGAAAATGCCCCCCAAAATTCTGTGCCCTGCTGGATGGGGACGGGACACTGTCAGCGTGTGAGTGCTGAGGTCTTGCACCTTTCTGCAGGCAGGGGAGTCCTTTTCATTGGGGGTTTTCAGAGGCGCTCCAGACAAAAGGCCCCCGGGGTTTGGTGGTTGCCAAAAGGAGGGGAAGGGGGGGGACGGGGAATATGTCTTGAGTCTTTTGTCCCTATGAAACACGGGTTTTAAGTTCCTGGAAATCTTTTGTGGATCCCACTGGGGGTTGTAGGTGACAACTAGGGGCCTCGTTTTTCTTCGGGGTCTTTTGTATTAGAACTGTTTTGTTATGGGGGCCCCGCTTGCTGATTGGTTGTCATCAATTTTGTCTGTACCCAAGTTTGAGAAATTTTGTCCCAGTCAGAAGGGTTTGTCCGGTCTGTTTGTGGGAGCAAATACGTTTGTACCGTATAGCCTCTGATAAATAATTTTTTTGTTGCTTGGGTGGAAGCTGTCATTCCGAGGTGGGCCCGTTCTTCTGTCGGTTTGGGTATACTGATGGAGACCGTTTTTTGATGTGTATTTAGTATCCGAAAGTGGATTTTCTCTTGAATAGGTAATTTAAAGGGTTAATTTTTGGGGTGAAATATTAAGTCATTAGGGAATTGAATTGGGGCCCCCTCCCCCCAAATCCAATGACAATGTACTAAAATATAACGGGGGTACATCATGGGTTTGGTTTGCAGTTATAAATTTCCTTCCAGTGCCCCCAAAAAGAGATTTGCATATTGGGGCCAATCTGGCCCCCATGGAATTCCCTTTTGCTGTAATACAGGTCTTCCCCAAAAGTAAAATAGTTGGGGGCTGAAAAGAACTGGATGAGCGTGTGACTGGTTTCTTTGGGGAGCCTTGTTTTTCTAGGTCCCCCTGACTGCTGAAAACCCCATCCTTGGGGGGAATTTTTGGGATACAAGGATCACACCATGGGGCCAAAAATGGTGCCCCAGGAGTGGCCCCGAGGGCTTTGTTTTTGTTAAGGAAGGTCTTTGTTCCTGGTGTAGCTTGGAGTATTTGCCCGGGGGGTTTTAGGAGTTTTCCCCCCAACCAGATTTTCTCTTCGTGTCCCAAGCCCGAAAAAATAGGACAATAAGAGGCGCAATTGCCCAGCGCTCTGAAGGCCCCAATGAAAATGGCACCACCCCCCTGCAGAACTCAAGACCTCAGACACATCCCACAGCTGATAGGTACCTGTCCCACGTCCCAGCAGGGGACGAATTGGGGGACATTTTCCGCAGGTCTAGCAATTGGGGATCTGATCATTGTATGCAATGTCCTACCCCAGGCTCAAAGTGGGGGGAAAAAGGGCAGGGTCAGCCACTATTTTCACACAAATTCACCTTAACAACAACAAAATGACTGCCCCGTGGGAAAAATTTCTCTGGAGAAAAACACCATGGAAATTTGCAGGAACGGTCTTTAAAGGGAATTTTTTGACTCTGAGGGAGGAAATAATGGAATAAAATTAATTTCAAAAATTTTTAAAAATCGCAAAAAGGGGAAAAAATTTAGCCAGCTTCATGTCAACTAGTTGAAATGTGAGGCAACAAAACCCCCTGATTATAGAAAGAGAAATAATTACTGATCACTCCCCTCACGCCCCCCAAGTTTTCCCAAATGTTTAAAACTTACAGTGTAAATAAATGCTGTACCTATATTTGCATTTTTTATTTTTTAAGAAACTAAGATCCTTTGAAGACCATGTTTGTGTGTATAAAAATCTGTGTATTTTTTAGTTTGTTGATAACATCAGTCTGAAGAAGAGAGCTTCCTCTCGAAAACCACTTCAAATAACTCATTTTCCTCAAAATATGCCATTTTTTCCTTTCTATTAATTTCTCCTTGGATTTTCTGCTTTACAATTACATCTTATTGTAGGAGACATTACACACAGCTCATCCATGATGGTTTATTCCATCTCCTAAGAGATGAATTTCATGGAGTTTTGGGGAGGAAAAAACAGGCAAAGTGTCTAAAACCCCCCAAAGGACACGAAAATGAGCGATAGCCAGGAGGGAAAATGAGTATAAAAGTCACTAACACCCAATTCAGGACAACTAAGAAAATTACAAAAATCTCAAGGCTATGTTATTCTTCAGACCGACAAAGGAATATGGTCTGTACATAATGGAATGGAGGGGTTTGCAGTGAGACACACAAGTAGAACTACAAATGAAACAAACAATGGACCTATGATCTGGAGACTACATAAAGTAAAGGATCTTGAAGGTTTTGTCACCATATTCCAATTGTATCATTAATGGAAACTATACAGTACACACATCATATTGATTATAATAGAAAATATGAAAACAAGATAAAAACATTTTTTACATTGGAAAAGCTGGGATGGTAAAGAAAAATATCTACATTACACTGTAGATAACAGATACGAGAAGAAACAGGACCATGGTTCTTGTAGCGTTAATCTGGGGTTGGAGATTATAAGGAGTGAACCCCTAATTCTCTTTCAGTCTCCAGATTGAAATTGAGACCATGAAAGATTGTACCCAAACCAAAAAAAAAGACAAAAAAGGCTCCAAATTCTGCCTTCAGGGATCTTAGCTGCGTTTTATATGTGATCTCCTGGTCAACTTCAGGACTTGTGTGTCCTCCTTCATTAGAAGAAAAGGACTGACAGCTTCTTCATCTCCCTCAATGACCTCCAGGTCATCAAGAATAGAAATGAAAGAATCTGCGATTAAATAGCAACTTTCAATTTTAATTTTATTATATTGTTTAAAACTTCTAATCCCAACCTTCCTGATCAGTGTCAACTCCAGATTTTAGGTCTCAGCCTCATTGTTTCTTCTTTTTCTTTTGAAGAACTTCCCCAGAAGGGCGCTCCTGAGCTTGGAGCTGCTTTGGATGATGATGATGGCTTCTGATATTGGATAGGAGATGATAACAAACCAGGAGAACATTACTTCAGCATAAGAGGCACTGGTCGGGAGGGCATTGAAATACATCTCCATTGCATTGTAGATAACAACGATGAGAAGAAACAGGGCCATGGTTCTTGTAGCGTTAATCTGGGGTTGGAGCTTAGAAGAGTGAACACCTGATTATTCTGTTTCATTCTCCAGATGTGACTTGTAAGAGACCATAAGGTGATTGTGGTGGAGACGAAAGCTATAGTAAAGGGTAAGAAGCTGCCCAATATCAAGACTATTGCTCTGTAAGTTACATTTGGAAGCAGTGTTGCCTGGGTAAGAATAAATTGATTTGTGCTGTTCCCAGGAGTAGTGGTGCCACATAACCAAAATACCGGGCAATTTATGGCAGCTGAGCCCAGTCCTGATACAAGAAGGATGTGGAACAGGTAAGACGAGAGACTCCTCTTCAGCCAAACAAAGCAGTGGTGACCACAGTTGGTGATATTGGTGCAGTAGTAGACACAGAGCACGGCCATCAGCCAATAGCTATAAATGGTCAAGAACATGTTCATCATAACATTCCATGTAAATACTTCCCTCATAAAAACAAATGTATCCAAAAAGCATGTAAAATAAATTGTGCAGTTATTATGAAGTGCATAGAGATGTTGAGCAGAGCCTTGGTGAGGTGGACTCTATCAGCTGGGCCCAGGGAGATTTCATTTCTTAGGTTTCCTATATAAACAAGCAGAATACAGATGTTTAAGGTGATTGCTACCAAAAATTCCATAAATATAGGAATTGTCAGGACCAGATCTGCAGTCTCCATAGCGTCAGGCGTTGTGTCTCCTGAGAGCGGGTCAGTTACTACAACCGGACAGTTGCAAATATCCCTGGAGCTCTAGTTCCCCATTTACATAAGAACATTATACAAACGAGCTGTGACTGAGAGAACATGGACTAAACATCTCCTCACACGTTATCTCCTCAATCACTGCAGGAAATGGTGTTTCTCATAAATCATTTATGCAACCAGAGATGAATGATGTCCAGAACTGGTAAAACCTTTCATACCAGAAATCTATAATATTAGTGTCACAGAGACAGATATTTCTTTATAGGGAATCTCTCATCAGAAAATCCCATGTTATATAAATCACGTTTTTATTCTAAATATATTTTTATTGCTGTTTTTTACTGGGAATTTCTATGTATAAATTATTTTGAAAAATTCCAGTTTTAATGGTTTACAGGTTTACTGCTCTGCTCATCTGGGAAGGTTGGAGACTCAGAGTAGTTTAGCTAAGAAGACTCCTTCTGTAGGGACTATATTGTCAGCTACAGAGGGTGGAGAAGGCTCATTATGACCAGAATCCATCCCCAGCAGCACCATATTTTTAGGACTTGAGGCATGAACATTTTTTATGTGATTTGTCTTTTAAGACAAAAGTTCTACAAGTTATACAATTTAGTCAGATCTGTAAAGTTCAAGCCTTGTGTTGCCGTGTCTCTTGCCCTGATGTGGGTGCAATGTGCTAATATTTCAAAATTTAGTTTTTTTAAATGGAAACAACTCCATAGACTGGTTTACAGTAATCTACTTCCAGCATCAAAAGCATAAGGATTGTGATTTGAATATGCCCCATTTGAGTTTTCTTGCATCTTGGGTCCCTAATATGCAAATCTATTCCTCTGTTTGGTTGCCGGGGGTTATATCTGGTCAACTCTCAATTCTTTAGCAACCAGGCATGTTCCATGGAAGCATCCTTCTTTCCCAGGACCGCGGCATAGCTTCGCTTGCACATTAGTGCCCAAGAACTACCTTTAGTGTACTTGTCTGACTACATCACATGGACAGGCCAGTGAGAGTTGTGGGACCGGAGACACATAGAGGCGCAGTGCAGAGCCTGGGAATGTAGACCAGAAGGGAGCTTTGATGGAGACATCACTTTACTGAAAATTGAAGTATTTCAAAGATAAATTGTCTTAAAGTAAAGCATTTAGGAATAGGAAGCAGTGATAGTGTGTCCGAACACAGTTGTATTAGTAGGAAAACTACTTAAGCACTGGCACCAACTTGAGTGAATGGAAGGCACCAAAATTCTGTGCCTCGTCTGAGTATTGTAACTAGAGATGGGCAAATTGATTCTAACAAAGTGGAATTCGTTAAGAATTTCAGGAAAACTTCTGAACGAAGTCGAAGTTTGGGGTGATTCGCGGGAACGAAGCCTGTTTTTGATTGATAAAATGGCTGCGAGCACATGGCATTACATGGGGCAAAGAAGTCTGGGAGGAAGAAAGGTGAGGAAGAAAGGCGTAGCCTACATGACATGTGCAGAGATGATTGGCTTCATCTCTGACATGTGCAGGTGAGTCCCTACACTAAATATGTTACCTCACTAGGCGTCAATACAGACTGCAGCTTCAGGGTATGGTAGGAACTAGCAACTGAATTATCCTGCACTGGTTTAAGAGAGGCAGCTGTGTACAGCAAGCCAATGATATCTCCACTCACAAATTAAAAACAAAACATATTTTGGCCCTGAAAATATTAAATATATTCTTAAAAAACAGGTGCACACTGAAAAGGCAATATATACGTTTAATACAAACATCAGTGGCACACTAAAGACTAAGTAAAACCTCAAGGCATATGGAAATATTGGAAATGCATTACTGCTAAGGAAAATATGAAAAACCTGGGACTCTTAGTTTACAGTATTTGATCAAAGATTGTATTAAGCTCACCTCCCAAAACGTCAAGGGGATCCCAGAGCAGGTGAGTCCCTACACTAAATATGTTACCTCACTAGGCGTCAATACAGACTGCAGCTTCAGGGTATGTAGGAACTAGCAACTGAATTATCCTGCACTGGTTTAAGAGAGGCAGCTCTGTACAGCAAGCCAATGAGATCGCCACTCTCAAATGAACTACAAAACATATTTTGGCTCTGCACATATTAAATATATTCTGAAAAACAGGTGCACACTGAAAAGGCAATATATACGTTTAATACAAACATCAGTGGCACACTAAAGACTAAGTAAAACCTCAAGGCATATGGAAATATTGGAAATGCATTACTGCTAAGGAAAATATGAAAAACCTGGGACTCTTAGTTTACAGTATTTGATCAAAGATTGTATTAAGCTCACCTCCCAAAACGTCAAGGGGATCCCAGAGCAGGTGAGTCCCTACACTAAATATGTTACCTCACTAGGCGTCAATACAGACTGCAGCTTCAGGGTATGGTAGGAACTAGCAACTGAATTATCCTGCACTGGTTTAAGAGAGGCAGCTGTGTGCAGCAAGCCAATGAGATCGCCACTCTCAAATGAACTACAAAACATATTTTGGCTCTGCACATATTAAATATATTCTGAAAAACAGGTGCCACTGATGTTTGTATTAAACGTATATATTGCCTTTTCAGTGTGCACCTGTTTTTCAGAATATATTTAATATGTGCAGAGCCAAATATGTTTTGTAGTTCATTTGAGAGTGGCGATCTCATTGGCTTGCTGTACACAGCTGCCTCTCTTAAACCAGTGCAGGATAATTCAGTTGCTAGTTCCTACATACCCTGAAGCTGCAGTCTGTATTGACGCTAGTGAGGTAACATATTTAGTGTAGGGACTCACCTGCTCTGGGATCCCCTTGACGTTTTGGGAGGTGAGCTTAATACAATCTTTGATCAAATACTGTAAACTAAGAGTCCCAGGTTTTTCATATTTTCCTTAGCAGTAATGCATTTCCAATATTTCCATATGCCTTGAGGTTTTACTTAGTCTTTAGTGTGCCACTGATGTTTGTATTAAACGTACTTAGTCAAAGAAACTTTCTTTATCATCGCCAAAAAATAAATTTTGCCTCTAGCATAATTCATATCCGAAGGTTAATTAAGCCTGTTTGTGCTTTTATTTTCAGTAAAATACACATTGTTTTTAAACGGCACATACAAGTCAATTTTTCCTGCCCATTTGTGGAGCGCAATTTATATCCAAGGGTTACCCAAGCTTGTTAGTGGGTTCATTTGGAGTCAAATACAGGGTGTGTATTTATCATATACAGATATCTTCATCAAACAGTGTCTGACAAACAGTATGTCAGACAGAGAGGTGGCAGGCTCTTCACCTGCGAGTGGCAGAGGCACAAACATTCCTGGAGCAGGCCCAGGTTGCAGCACAGCAAAGGAATGTCGCAGCAGGGATTATTCGGTGAGGCCACAACTGCCGCTGCATCTAGCGGCCGTGTGTTGTTCAGCAACCCAAGGGTTCTTGATTGGTTGAATAGGTCATCCACTTCCTCCCAGATGACATCTGACAACCCCAGCCAAGAGTTGGTGGAAAACGTCAGAAACAACCCTTAGTTGGATGAACCCGGGAGCGGGCCCTGGCCCTCACCTGACCTCAACCGCCTCTGTCCCATCTGGTTCCCTCAGCCAGAGATCTACTATGTGGTTGGGCTCAGCGCCACTATATTTGCGAGGATGAACAATTTGAGGGGGGGCATCAGCAGCTACTTGGCAGCGAAAAAAATGGGCCAATTCCCGCTTCTTGCAGTAGGCGGCAAAGTATAGATGTTGAGAGTTTGGGATGGGAGGGTCATTGTTGTGAGGGGTCAGCCTCTGCATACCAAGACGGGGATGAGGACAGCAGTGACAATGAAAGACAAATCGATGATGATGTAGCCGACCGCACTTGGGGGGCCGGGTGAGGCAAGGGCTTCATCATCGTCAGGAGGGAAGAGGGTGTCAGCTTGCGCATTTAGGCAACCGCGCAGACAGCAAGTGGGTTGTTGTGGCCGTGAGTCAGCAGGGTAGCAGCAGTGTGAGGTCGGGAGCCAAGCAGCACAGGGTTAAAAAAAACCCCCTTCGCAGGTCCAAGAAAGTAGCGGCACAGGGGCTTTAGCGAGGCGGCGGCGGCAGTAGTCACTCAGTGCGGGAGGGGTTGTGCGGTAAAATCAGCTACTCGGCGGTGTGGTAGTTCTTTGCTAAAACACCGGAGGAGCCGAATATGGATATATGTAGAATCTGTGGGGAGAAAGTGAAGCGGGGGCCAGGGAGCTAACGTTGGCACCATGGCCCTGCGTCAACACATGCAGCGTCACCATCCGGTGGCCTGGGAGACACGTTGCTCAGATGGGGTTGTCCATCCATGCATGCCATTGCAGCCAGTCAAGGCTCCGCCACCTCTGCAGAAGGGAGTTGTTTCTCTTTGCCACTATATCTCGATGCACTCTGCCACCCCAGTTAGAAGGTCCGCTGGACTACTGGGCAGCCAAACTGGATGTGTGGCCTAACTTGCCGAGTTTGCAGTGGAGAAGCTGTCCTGCCCGGCCAGTAGTGTGGCATCAGAGCGGGTGTTCATTGCGGCGGGGGCCATCGTTACCCCACGGAGAACATGCTTGTCCTCAGGAAATGTGGAACGACTGACCTTTGTCAAGATGAATCAGGCGGGGATCGGCCAGGGTTTCCACACACCAATGCCATATGTGTCAGATTACATCAGCCATGACGACTCACCCAAACTGTGAGAAATGAGTCTGGGTTCAAACTACCTGCCTCAGCCACTATTCTGATGCCGCCACCTGCCTGATGCCACACATCTGCTGACAGTTTCTGCATCTGCCTACCAGCATCTTTACCAGAGACTGGTATTGCCACCCATCTCCACACTCTGTCATTGTGCCACTCTATGACTTCATGCTGCTGCTGCTGTTGCTGCTGCCGTGCCCTCCACACTGTGTCATTGTGCCACTCTGTGGCCTAGTCCTGTTTTTGCCACCTCCAGAATGTCATTTTACCACTGTCTGACCTCATGCTGCTGCTGTGGTTGCTGCTTTGACCTCCATACTCTACCATTGTGCCACTGTCTGACCTCATGCTGCTTCTGTGGCTGCTGTGTGCCCTCCACACTGTGTCATTGTGCCACTCTGTGGCCTACTCCAGTTTTTGCCACCTCCAGAATGTAAATTGTGCCATTTTTGCCCTCATGGCTGTTTGGTGGCGGCTGCCGTGCCCTTTAAAACACTGTGGTCATTGTGCCACTCTGTGGCCTATTCTGTTTTTGCCACCTCCAGAATGTCATTGTGCCACTGTTTTGACCTCATGCTGCTGTGGCTGCCGCCGTCACCTCCCCACTCTGTCACTGATGTTTCCACCCGAGCCCTCAGCTTGTTTTTTTCCAGCTGTCGCTGCCATGACTTTATCAGGCTACATTCCCGCTTAGATTTTGGGTCAGTTTTGCCCTCTTAAGTGCCCAGGGAATTTTAGAGTGAAACGATTCTAAGAGCGGCAGCAGTCATATGCGTGTCATACTAAAACACAACATTGTATGAAGACCAAACCAAGCACCCTATGCATATTTAAGCATGACACAACGTTTCTACAGCACCCTGCAGGCTCTGTGAAGCCTGGAAATAGCTGTTTTTTAATGTGATTCGTCCCGAAGCAATTCGGACCGAAACTAATTTTGTCGGAAAACTCGGCGAAGTCACCAAATCAAATTTTTGAGAAATTTGCCGATCTCTAATTGTAGCCATCATGTGTGTTGTACCTCTTTCAGGTGATGGAACATTTACATTTTTTGTAATTTACTAAACTGTTAGGCTATGTTCACACGGCTGATTTCAGAACTGATTCACGTCGGATTTCCGACATAAATACGTTCCGAAATCAGTTGCAAATCAGTTTCAAATAAGTGCCACTTAATGTGGCACGTATTTGGAACTGATTTCCCAGGATTTACCATCCCCATTAAATTATAGTTGGTGAATCCGTCCGGAAAAAATTTGACATGCACATTGTTTTTGCGGCCGGATTACGGCCGCAATCCACGGCCGCAATCCGGAACAGAAATAAGTGTCGTCTGAACGACGACACATATTTCCCATTAAAATCAATGTAAAACGGCCAGTTACTTATTTGTAACTGATTTCGCAACGGATTTGCGTCCGTAAATACGGCTGCAAATCCGTTGCGAAATAAGCCGTGTGAACATGGCCTTAATGAATCTAATACTTGGCCTTGTTATTGACAACTGTCAAGCTTCTAAGCTGTGAATACGGTGTATTGGGGCCAGCAAGCTTTTGCCACCTCAATTAAAAGTTGAGTTCAGGCAACCCTGTTATTTCACTTTTGCTGTGTTGCTCCTCCAACCAGTGGTGAATCCATAACCCTGCTTGGTCTTTCTATAGTTGAACAACTGTTACATCAGGCAAATTCTCAATTCACTAATCTAAAAAAAGATGTGCAGGTAAAGGAAGTAAATGGAAAGAGTGAAATATGGTTTATATTAATGTACAACAGAAAACATTGTAGAATGACATTCAATAGTCCAAGCACAAAGTGGAGATCCACCAAAGCTTTCTTCTTTGTAACATAATGGACCCGGAATATAAGCTGAGGGTAGTTACTAGTAAAATGGCCGCCTCTTTAGATTACATTGAAATATATAATCAGAAACCCAGATTCTCGGGTCTCTCCAGTCTTATATGTGTCACCAGATACTGCCTCGGAGATAATGGTCACCTGTCCTGTAGGTTCATTTTCACATTTACATTATTCTCTAAAGCACATACACAAATTACATGAATGCAAGTGAGGTATGAGGTACCAGGAACAAATTCTATACCTGAAATGGATTCTTAAGTTCTAGCTGGATTTTTTTTCCAAACATTAAGGATTTTATGTTTATGGAAAGCAAGAAGCTTAACCAAAGTGGTCTCTTAATGAGGCAGATTAGACACTTCTATCAAGAATGGACAAGAGACTGAACTGCTGGTGAGGAACAGTTACAGGAAGATCATTATATACAGCCTCGGACTGTCCCACAGGGGAACAGGAGAAACCCCTTGAACATGGCATATCATGAGTTTCTTTTAAACTGCATATATATCCTTGGAAAGAGGCAGAAAGGCAGAGAAAAGAGGCAAGAGTGTAAGAGGCATGTAGAGGAGCATAGGGGGGTCCCAATAGTTAACTCCACTGGTGGGCTCCAAAAACAAACTCCAGTGCTGAGCCTCCAAAATCAACTCCATTGGTGGGCTCCAAGAATCAACACCGCTGCTGTGCCCCCAGAATCACCTCCACTGGTGGGACCCATAATCAACATAATCGACTCCACAGGCGGATTCACAGAATTATATTCCACTGGTGGACCATATATATATATATATATATATATATATATATATATAGCAGCACTCCAAAGAACTACTTGAAGAATTAGAAGGAGGGTGCCAGCAGCAAAAGCTTCCGATACAAGAAGTTCCAAAATACAGAGTAAAAAAGTCCACGGCACTCCAAAATGCATTCAAGCAATACGGTAGTTTATTCCTCCATGCAAAAGAGTCTTTTGAGCATGAGGAATAAAACTACCTTATTGCTTTAATGCATTTGGAGTGCCCTGGACTTTTTTTCTCTCTTTCTCTCTCATATATAAAATATTATATATATATATATATATATTATATATATATATATATTTATTTATATATATATATATAATATAATATATATATATATATTATTATATATATATATATATATAAAAAATATATATTGAAGAAGTTAAAACAGTTGAAAAATCGTGGCACTCACAGATAGTGAACAAAACAAAGGTTTCATTCCATGTCCAGTAGCAACGTTTCGGTTCCAATTGAGCCTTTCTCCAATGAAGCCTAAACGTCGCCACTGGACATGGAATAAAGCCTTTGTTTTTTTCACTATTTGTGAGTGCCACGATTATTCTACTGTATTAACTTTGGACTTGTGACTGGAGTCCTTTTGTTGCTGGCACCGAACTTTATTTACTTTCTGGAAGTGCTGCTTTTGTCCTAATCTTTACTGCTGAAGTTAGTGACTGGACACTGTATTGTTTAAATTGGGCAATACAAATTTTTAGCAAGTAGTTATTGCTGTATTGTACTAAATAATTTGCAATATTTGGTTAATGTAATTGAAAGACATATGGTTACATCTATAGGGAATAAGAAAAAGAAGGAATTGAACTGAGAACTCAACTTAGAGAATGCTCTAGAATAACATTTTCAGTCTCCTATATTACCTCTAGCCATGCCCTAGTTGTCTAAGTAATCATCCTTCCGTCAGGCTTGTGCTGCATATTAACTCTTGGTATATAGGATTAACATTATGACTTTGCATAATTCCTGTATACAGTTTGTACAGAAAATTTACACTGGACACAGCACAAATCAGTAGGGGCTCAAACCAATTTATATAGTGTACACTTCTGTACGCTTTATTTGACGTTTATGCATATAAATACTCCAGCCCAGTGTAGGTCTGGATGTAGGTTGCTGAAACTTCCACTGTTTTATCTAATCCTTGTTCATCGTAAGACTCCTACAATGAAGTAATTTATTCTTATTATCATTATCTGTGTTGTGCCCTTTTCATCTTGTTATCCTATGGGTTAGTTAACAAATCTTTGGCGTAGTCAGCAGGATAAAAAGCAGAAAATGTTTTAAGATAAATGAGTCTGAGGTTGCTACTGTAGCAATAGATATTACTGGATGGGAACGGCTTTCTTATAATATATTGGCTACTGAGTGGTCATTTTGTGCTGGTTTATATAAAATCTTTGGGTCTTGTTAAAAAGTTTCTGAACCAACTAATATGGTGAATGTTGAGCAGAAATTTCTGATTGAAAAACACAAGGAACCTAACTTTTAATCCAAATACAATAAAATACTATATTTAAAAAATAATCCAAAATATACCAATGGTCACAAAACAAAAAGGGACCCACCACAATCAATATTAAACATCCCAGTTGGTCACAACTATGAACTTAGTGGAGAGCCTATCATACCCTAGTCTAACTTGTGCCCTAGGATGGCCCTCTGCGGGATAAGTGTCCTGATGAGGATAGTCCCACAATCTAAACTCCTCAACTGTAAGTGATAGATGTGAATAGCATGAAATCCTCCGCGCCGTATAGTCTGACTGAGACCCGTAGTCCTAAAGCAAATGCAACTGTCAAAAGAGAAGAAAGGGGGAGAACGGCCTCGGCTGGATTTGTGCCTGGTGGCGCCACACTCTTAGGCTACACTCACCTGTTGTGCACAAACCTAGATGACAATTTGGTTGAGAAAGTCTAGAAGATTTCTGTTTCTACACACATTGGTTGGTTTCTGTAGGTAACAGAGGGTGATGTCCTGCAGGATGTATTGGATATACAGAATACTGTATACACATTTGTCTGCTTGTGATGTGTGCTATAAATGAGAAAAGTAAATTATGTGTTACGTCTAGTGTGTGATATAAGGAGGGGGAACAATACAAGTGTTATCATGGATATATGTTTAACCCCTGAAGCCGAACGCCTGAAAAGTACTTAATGACCAGAACATTTTTCTAGTTTTTGACCCCTTGCCTTTTAACAGTTGTAACTTTTTCATTTTTTTAATGACGCAGTTGTATGAGGCCTCATTTTATTCGAGACGCGTTGTACTTTATGCGGGAATTGTTTAACTTCACTTATAAATAATTTCAGAATTTTTTTTTTTCAATTATTTTTCAAATTAACTTTTTTTTTTACATTTTTTTTTACACCATTCACATTTCACACTTAATAACTTGTTAGATTCATTCTACAGGTGTAGGTTTTTTTTGTGTGTGTAACTTATGCACAATTATTTTTTATTTAATATTTTTTATTTTTTTTTACACTTTCCAATCTGTTTTTTAAAACTTCTATTCACAACCTTCATGATCAGTGTCTCCTCCATGTTTTAGGTCTCAGCCTCACTGTTCCTTCTTTTGCTGTTGAAGAACTTTCTCAGATTGACGTTGCTCAGCTTGGAGCTGCTTTGGATGATGACGATGGCTTCTGATATTGGGTAGAACATGATAACAAACCAGGTCACCATTACTCCAGCTTCAGAAGCGCTGTCTGTGAGGGACGTAAAAACCATTTGTATTATAAAGAAGGCAACAGAGATGAGAAGAAGCAGGACCATGCTTCTTGTAGCATTAATCTGGGATTGGAGCTTAGAAGTAGTGAACCCCTGATTATTCTGTTTCATCCTCCAGATGTGACTTATAAGAGACCATGAGGTGATTGTGGTGGAGATCAGAGCTATAGTGAAAGGTAAGAAGCTGCCCAGGATGATGAGTGCTGTATTGTATGCTGCATTAGGGATAAACTTTGCCTGAATAACCATGGATTGATTTGTGCTGTTCCTGGCAGCTTCTGTGCTATAAAACCAAAATACCGGACAACTTATGGCAAATGAGCAAAGTCCTGAAACAAGAAGGATGTGGAGCAGATAAGACGAGAGACTCCTCTTAAGCCAAACAAAGCAGCGGTGACCACAGTTGGTGATACTGGTGCAGTAGTAGATACAGAGCACGACCGTCAGCCAATAGCTATAAAAGATTACGAACACATTAATCATTAGATTCCATATAGAAACTTCCTTCATAAAGATAAAAAAGGCCAAAAAGCAGATATTATATATTGTGCAGCCATTGTCAGTTCTATAGAGACATTGACCAGAGCCTTGGTGAGGTGGACTCTATCAGATGAGCCCAGAGAGAGTCCATTTCTTAGGTTTCCTATGTAAACAAGCAGGATGTTCATGTTTAAGACAATTCCCACCACAAATTCAATAATCACAGCCACTGTCAGGATGATCAGATCTGTAGTCTCCATAGCGCCAAGAGTTGTGTCTCCTGAGAGCGAGCGGGTCACTTACTATAATGGGACAGATGCAAATATCCCCCGAGCTTTAGTTCCCCATTTACATAAGAACATTAGACAAACGAGCTGTGACTGAGATAACATGGACTGAACATCTCCTCAGGCGTTATATCCTCACTCGGTGCATAATCTGGGGTTTCTCATAAATCCTTCTGACATTTATCAAACCAGATATGAAGAATGTCCAGAAATGATAAAACCTGTCCTGAGAATCTATAGTCAGAAAATGACCTATTATGTCAATGATTATTTTTTATATTTATTAAAAATGTATCTTTTTTAAGTTCTTGGCATCTTGGCCTTTCGGCTCATATCGGGGTTTCTTGCCCTGGTCTTGGTTATTGGGTGTTGAGAACCTTGTGATCTGCTCCGGTCTTGGAATGACATATGCAAGATGGCTGGAATCCTGAATACTATGGGGATGGGCCAGATGGTGAGGATGAACGGGGAGACCTTTGACAATGAAAGAACACCAGAGGATACATAATTGGGTGAAAAAATGGCCGGTGTCTCTTTTGATGACATTTGTTTAGGAATCAAGCAATCTGCTTGGTTTGTAAATGTCTTAAATCGAATGTTTGTCACACTGCAATGAGAAATGTTTCCTTTGTTCCTTTACTTGAGTTGGGGGAGTAAGCCCCTATTGTCCATGTCTTGAATCCCTTCACCAAGTATGAACATTATCCAGGGTTTTCTGAAATAAAATGAGGTCAGTATGGGAAGTGGTGTGAATGGGACAAAAAATGGTGGCCACACAGAATATTGACATTTTGGGCACAATTTGTCCATTGTCACTTAGGGGTGTACTCACTTTTGTGATATATTGTATGAATTGAATAAAATCCTCCTTCGCTGTCTTCTTTCTAAATCAGTTGCAATTGTAAAAAAGAGAAGAAAGGGGGAGCACAGTCTTGGATGGATGTTGCTGGTGCGCACATTTAACAGTGATCCAGCCGGCTACCACTCACTTTCCTTTTCTCCGGCACATGAGCACCTGGAATAACTGACATGTCACTTCTTTTTATGGGCGCCTACTGTGCTCTGTGGAAAATGTTTATAGTATTCGATGAGTGCTATGATTTTACCGTATTTATGAGGCATACTTCAGGTGCATTGAAGCACAAAGTATGCCTAAGTACACCTTGCAAATACACCGTGTGAACATAACCTTTGGCTACACCCACCTGTTGTGGACAAACCTAGATGGCATTAGTTTGAGAAAGTCTAAACAGGTATCCTCAAACTGCAGACCTCAAGCTGTTGGGAAACTACAACTCCCATCATGCATCTATATAATCTATAGCAGTGGGAATGATGGGAGTTGTAGTTCCCCAACAGCTGGAGGGCCGCAGTTTGAGGATGCCTGGTCTAAAAGATTTCTATTTCTCCACACATTGGTTGGTTTATGTAGGTAACAGAACGTGATGTTCTGCAGGATGTAGTGGATATACAGAATACTGTATACACACTTAACTGCTTGTGATGTGCTGTGATTGAGAAAAGTATGCTATATATTACGTCTAGTGTGTGACATAAGGAGGGGGAACAAGATAAGGGCATGTACCCATGGAAAAGGATTATGCCCGGTTTTTCAGATGGTTTGTGGTTGTGCAGACCGTCTGAAAAACCGAGCACAATGAAAAACCCGCTCCGCAGTCCCCAAATCGCGGGCCACCCGCAAAACAGTGTGCTGGCCCTTTCGTCTGTCCGGTGTTCAGATGGAATATGTGACTGCGAAGGGGGAGGGCTCATTGCGGAGAAAAGCCGCCACCCCCCCCCCTTCGGCCGTGGGGGCGGCACACGAACCGGACAAATACCGGTTGGATAAACCAACCGGTATTTGTCCATTGCCGTGTCAACGGGCCCTAAGTGTTATCATGAAAAGACTTTTAAATTGTCCTATTTTAAAAATCAAGTCCACTCGGTGTTTTACTCACCAATGTTTCTACTGGTTCTTGTCCAGTACTATTATGGTTTTTAAATGCTTTCATCTTTTGATTAGTTTTAAGTCATTTCTCTCCATGCATTCTCAGCTCTTCTAATTGCACTAACATGAGAGCAAGAGATCTTATCTATAGAGCAGAGAGCCTCACAGCTCAAAGTGAACATAATTAGTCTCCTTTGTTTGTTAGCAATAACACACTCTGTTCTCTAGCTGCCGGCATCCAATGTGCCGACCTGTGGTGATGTCACTCCCTGCTCTCAGGTAAAACAGAGAACAAAGAGAGAAGAGCAGAGCAGGATGGTAACCAGAGTAACCTGTGTGCACTCAGAGCAGATACAATCTCTCTGATGTTCTCAAGAAGGATAATAAACAAAGCAATATATTTGGAAAAAAATGTCATTTACTGTTGCCTACATGTTGAAAGCTAATCTTTGCAGCGAGACAACCATTTTAAGATTTTGGACTTTCTAATTGTATTCTACTTTTGGTTACTAAAAGAAGCGATAAACTTTATTAAAGGTTTCCGGAGAAAAAAGGGCAATATTCTTGACAATTTGAACCAGAACTATTCATAGATAATGTTTTGAATGCAATGAATATGCTTTTCTGTTATTGTGACATTTTTATTGTTGTGATTCTTGTCTGAAACTCCAGTGCATATTATTTTTACTTTATGTGTGAAAGGGCAAGATGGGATATTTTACATTTGTTTGTCTAGTTATATGCTAACCTTTACTGGTGTGTGCAGTTGAAGACTAAATGTAGTGCACACGAGATATTGGTATAATACACTACTAAAGAGTTAATAATGTTTACTAGTAATTGCACTGATATCTGTATTAATTGCAGTACAGGTAGTATGATAAGTGTTGTTGGCCTCTACTTGACCCCTGTATTCAGCTAACAGCTTCTGCTCATGTATGTAAAATGTGTATAGTGAAACTAGAAGATAGTCCTGGGGACCAGAGACTAAAAAAGGGGAATGGCTTGTAGGAGCGCTACGGGGGAAGAAACACTCTTAATCTATAAGAGTGTATATTATAAAGAATTTATTTCACATAGAATTACGCGTTTCGTGGAATGCAATCCACTTCCTCAGATGCTTAGTATCAAATGAAAAAAGACAGATAGCCTTTATACACATCCGTATTGGAACCGAGGCTACATTGTAGTAGTAAGTAAACAATTGTTTCATTCATAAAAATAAAACCTATATAGACACAATTTTGCTACATTCCCAATAAAAACAAATCTTTTGCATAAAATTTTTTGTACATAAAAGATATATGGATGTTCTAAAATATATATATATATGGATGTTCTAAAAAAATATAAAATAAAATACTCAAATTGTTTATAAACCAAAACTTGTATAAATATGTAAAAGATAAAATTGAACAACTTCTTAAATCTGTGTGTATAAAAACAATACCCAAAACATATTAATTTTCCTTATTATAATTTAAATAATCGTCTCCTGCACTTCATTTAGACCATAGGGTTTAAGGGAGTTCATACGGAACACCCAAATATATTTTCTTTAAGCTCAATTTTTTACTTCTATCTGGGATGTAAGGGGGGATATGTTCTATGGGTTGTATATTAAAAATAGGATCTCTTGTATTATGAGCTTCAAATATATGTCTAGGCAAACTGTAAACTGACCTCCCATGCCGTACATCGTAACGATGGTTTATGAGTCTCCTGGATAATTTTTTTAGTGGTTTTCCTACATATTGGATCTTGCAACTGCAAGTAATTAAATATATTACAAAAGAACTCGCACAAGTGAGGTTATCTTTGATTTTAAAAACCTCACCTGTGGCTGTGGATGTAAATTGAGCACTTGTTTAACAATTTGGTTACAACATTTACAATTGTTATGATTACATGGGAACGAGCCCTTCGGAGTTGATAGATTTTGAGTAGATTATGATCAGTATGCTGTTTTTAATCTTGAAGGTGCTAAGAGTTTTTTAAAGTTTTAGCTCGTCGGTATACGAATTTGGGGTATGTGGGTAAAATACCCTTCAAACCAGGGTCTCTGAGTAGGAGACCCCAATGTTTTTTAATGATCGTTTGTATTCTTCTATACTGGGAAGTGTGTGTTGTTATGAAACCCTTATCGAAGTTGTTGTTTTCTTTAGGTTTCGTTATTTTTTTCACAATAAGTGGCTTGATTATTTTATTTCTGCTTTTTCATAGCTCCTTCCAGTAATTTAACAGGATAATTTTTTTGTATAAATTTATTTGTAAGCACACTAGCCTGTATTTGGAATTCCTGTTCCTCAGTACAATTCTTTTTTATTCTTCTATATTGGCCAAAGGGGATATTTTTAAGCCACTTTTTTTGGTGGTTCGAGTGGAATGACAAATAGCTGTTGGAGTCTGTCTGTTTAAAATGTGTCTTAGACATAATTTTTGCTTCTTTCGCATAAAGATGGAGATCGAGAAATATTATTTCCGTTTGGCTGAACGTAACCGTAAATTTAATCCCCCAAGTATTGCTATTTAGGTTATTAACAAAATCATTAAGAGTGGTAATGGGGCCTTCCCAGATTAAAATAAGATCGTCGATGAAACGTTTGTAATATTTTATGTATTTTATATAGGGGTTGGTAGAACCACTGATGAAACTATCTTCGAATGCTCCCATAAATATATTTGCCACAGAAGGGGCTACCCTTGTCCCCATGGCCACTCCCACTTTTTGGTGATAGTGAGAGTTGTGGTAAACCATCGTTACGATGTACGGCATGGGAGGTCAGTTTACAGTTTGCCTAGACATATATTTGAAGCTCATAATACAAGAGATCCTATTTTTAATATACAACCCATAGAACATATCCCCCCTTACATCCCAGATAGAAGTAAAAAATTGAGCTTAAGAGAAATATATTGGATGTACCGTATAAACTCCCTTAAACCCTATGGTCTAAATGAAGTGCAGGAGACGATTATTTAAATTATAATAAGGAAAATTATATGTTTTGGGTATTGTTTTTATACACACAGATTTAAGAAGTTGTTCAATTTTATCTTTTACATATTTATACAAGTTTTGGTTTATAAACAATTTGAGTATTTTATTTTATATTTTTTTAGAACATCCATATATATATATTTTTTAGAACATTCATATATCTTTTATGTACAAAACATTTTATGCAAAAGATTTGTTTTTATTGGGAATGTAGCAAAATTGTGTCTATATAGGTTTCATTTTTTATGAATGAAACAATTGTTTACTTACTACTACAATGCAGCCTCGGTTCCAATACGGATGTGTATAAAGGCTATCTGTCTTTTTTCATTTGATACTAAGCATCTGAGGAAGTGGATTGCATTCCACAAAACACGTAATGCTATGTGAAATAAATTCTTTATAATATACACTTTTATAGATTAAGAGTGTTTCTTCCCCCGTAGCGCTCCTACAAGCCATTCCCCTTTTTTAGTCTAAGGTACCCAGGACTATTTTCTAGTTTCACTAACCCTGGCGTCCTCGTGGCGTTCATCGGCGGGAACGGACGGGAGCTGCTCATCCTTTATTCTGCTGTTTTAAAAACACTACAAGATCTCGTGCTGTACCGTAAATGTACAGCTATACCAGGTGAGCACCCGACTTATAGTGTTTACAGTGTATTTTCCCCTAAGGACTCCAGCTGCGCTTCTTCTATTTTGTAGCAGTTTCTCCACCTGAGTCGGCACTGTACGATCGGGAGGAGACCCCTCTTAAAATGTGTATAGTCATACTGCCTTGCAGAATTGTAATCAGCTCCAGTCACTCAGGAGCTAATGGCGGGAATCACCATGACAACAGACACAAAGATGAGGGATAGAGTAGGAGGTTACATAAGTTAGGTAAATCTACTGTTCTGAATCTCTCCACTGGGAGTTTCCCCTCCTTGGAGTTGGTCTCAATCTAAAAAGTGGAGTCTCATCTCTGAGCTTCACTCTCCAGTGGGTTAATCCATTATTGTCTGCAGCTGTCAAAGGTAAACTCCATCATGCCACCCTGACATAGGCTATGCTGCCTCTACCCATTATCCCTCATTTTCCCTGGTCACATGGGAGTGGATCTAGGACAGTGTTTCTCAAATCCAGTCCTCAAGACCCACCAACAGGTCATGTTTTCAGGATCTCCCACAGAAAGCACTGACAATAATTACATCACCTGTGCAATACTGAGGAAATCCTGAAAACTTGGCTTGTTGCTGGGCCTTGAGGACTAGAGTTGAGAAACACTGATCTAGGAAGAGGGAACGCTATTCTTCTATAGAAGACTCAGCTGGGTTGGGCAAGATACTAACATTATCCTGCCTCAGTCTATTGAGTGGCTAGGACTGGAAGGAATGAGATGTAATTTAAATGCTGACCACTGCTTTGTGCTTAACCTCCTGCTTGGAGTTAGAGGTCTCTGCTGGCTTTTGTTGTTATCAACCTGTTGTCTCCTGCTTTCTTATTCTACACCAAACTCTAAGGACGCATTGCACACCATCCACCGCAGGCAATTGAGGGAGTGACCACCTACGAGAGTGTATCCTAGGGGAACGACCACAGCCATCATCCACAGTGAAGACCCCTCTTTACTGGTGCCATAGCGAAATAAATTCTTTCCAAATCAGACAATGTGATTTTTGGGATTTGTTTTCTCATTTTGTCTCTCATAGTTGAGGTCAACCTATGATGTCAATTACAGGCCTCTCTCATCTTTGTAAGTTTGAGAACTTGCACAATTGGTGGCTGACTAAATACTTTTTTCCCCCAAAGTATGTTATCAGTGTCTATTGTAATTTTTGAAGTGTATGATGATATATGCATGTGCAATATGTTAAAGTGGTTGTCTCATCATGCTGTTATAGAGCAAAAAGCAGTTTTAGATTCATGCTTCCTGTTTCTTCCTGGTAAGACTGTGGGTGGATCTATAGCAGTGATTAGCACATCAGCTCTGTATTCCTAGCTCTTCTAATTGCTCTGACATGAGTGCAGGAGATCTTATCTATGCTTCAGAGAGCTTTAGAGCCCAATGTAAACAAGGAGTTAGAGATAACTAGTTGTTAAAGATCACAAACTCTGTTCTCAAAATGGTGGCAGTCTGACCTGTGGTGACATCACTTCCTACTCTCAGTTGAAGACCTATGTGTACTCAGAGCAGATGAAAACTCTTGTCTCCTAAACAAAGCAAAAAACAAAACAAAGTACTATATTTAAAAAAAAAAAATAGAGGCAGCTGCTTGACATTGTGCTGTTCTGTAGTCTATGATCTACAAGAATGCCCAGATCTTTTTCAAGCGATACTACCAGTTCCCCCCCCCCCTAGCACATATGATGCCTGCAGATTGTTAGTACCAAGATGGAAAACCTTACATTTATCTACATTGAACCTAATTTACCAAGTGGATGTCCAAACACTCAGTTTGTCCAGGTCTGCTTGCAATTTATGAGCATCTTCCATTGATTGCACTACCCTGCATAGCTTGTCGTCATCTGTAAAAATAGAAACCGTGCTATTGATCCCTTCCACTATATCATTAATAAATACACTGAGCTCTGAAAGATCTAATTAGATTAAGCAAGGTTAGCTGCAGTAAACAAAAGGTACATGTGCTGTGAGGGCCGAAAAACATGGCTGTATCTGTGAACCTGTTAGAGGTAAAAATCTCCTGCACTGATAGAGTAATGGCTCGATAGAAGTTGAATATGCTAATCACTGCTGTAGAACCATTTAGAGTGTGAGGAGACAGAATAGTGCAAAACTGCCTGTGAGACAGTGAAACAGCAGGAATAGAAAACCTTTCTAAGCAAAATGTTGGACTGAAAAAGTTATAATGTGATATTTGTTCATTCAGTTGATGAAGGGGAGATGAAAAAGCTGAACACTGAGATATTTTGAAGTCATTTCACTCCACAAGCCCAGGAATGAGCATTTTAAAAACTGTGGCTTTTTCCAACCTACAAAATGGGAATTGTTCCAAGTTTGTGTTTTACATCTCTCTTTGAGGACAAATGGCATCCAACAGAGCCCAATGAACTGACAATTAACCATCTGAGGAGGATGAGACTTAAAGAGGAAGTTTATTAAAGACAAAAGTATCCAACTACAGAAGAGCTGCAGGCCCTAGGTGGTCTTAAAAGAAGTAAAGCGAATGTTAGAAGGACTGCACTCAGCAGTAACTCTGGGTTATGACTCTTGTCTATACCACCTCAAGGTATTTTAAAGAAACTGCAAACCCAACAGCCCCCTCAGCCCCTCTATGTGCTTATGTCCCCGGGAGGAGTGGCAGGGGAAACTAGAGACCATTATTTCAACTTGTGTCATAACTAATATAAGGAGTCTTCTAGCCAGAAACTATGACTGCAAAGTTTCCAAGTTTGAACTTACCAACCTAGCCATACCAAATGTGAATATGAAAGGTTCGGATTTTGAGCTGATATTCTTTTATGTCACTCCCTAAGGCTGAAAAAAGTGTAGGTCTGGATGTTGTTTTTTGGAACTTTCACTGTTTTATCTAATCCTTATTCATCATAAGACTCCTACAATATGGGAATTTATTTTTCTTATCATTATCTGTGTCATGCCCTCTTCGTCTTGTTAGGTTTGGGTTAGGTAAAACAGCTGCATCTCGCTGACAGAAAGACCTCGGGCAGAAATAACATTCCAAGTTATATTCACTTAAATATCACACAATACGGGTCTGGGAATAAATTGCTGTTACTTAGTTGAAGTTATTTTCCAGTTCCAGCAATGATCCCAATGCTCTTTAGTTATTTTTCTCACACAAAGGATCTTCATATTTCAGTACAGATATGTTTGTAAGTAAATCCTAATCATGTACAGACTGTATTGTTAGTGTATAACAACAAAACAAAAAGTTCTTGAAGTCAGCTCACCTGGTCAGTTGATTACGGCCAGCAACGCCCGGATGAATGCAGGATACTTGTAAGTAGATGCAAAAGAAAGAACACGGTATCCAGCGTTTGTGCTTCCGTACAAGAGTTAAAAAAAATTTCCAACCTTTATTCCAACTGTATTAAAATCCAAACATGTTTAAGCAAAGATACACCGCATCTAGGCCGACGCGTTTCGGAGCAAAAAAACCTCCTTATTCATGGCATAACACATTCACACTAACCGAACTCTTTTATATTCTACGAGAGTATCATGTGACCATGTCAGGTGATAATATCACGTGTCATGTAGCTTAGCAACACTACACATTATGTACAAAATTAAAACACAAACATATATAGTAAAAACAATGTTGCGGTTACATTGAAAAAAACAGTTTAGTACTGACACATTAAATCATGTCTTTTATTAAGACCGTCTGGGTACCGTGTATTTAATTTGAATATCCACCAAGATTCTCTGGCACGCAGCTTGCCTCTATGATCTCCGCCTCTACTAGGCTTGAAAACTCTTTCAATGCCCTGAAATACAAAGTGGGAAACATCGCCTGCATGCAATTTTACATGCGAGTTCTAGTCATCCTAAGCATGTTGTGGAGGGAATCCCATTTGGAGAACTAATAAGGATTAAAAGAAATTGTTCAAATTTAGATCTTTTTTTCCTAAATTTCCAAGCAGAAGTGAAAAAATAGATTACGTTCTAGAGGGTATCCACAACGGTCCCTTAACAAAGCAGCGAAAAAAAAGTATCCCATATTCCTAGAGAGGATTGCTAAAAGAAAAAAACAGGGTAGCTTTCCCAAAACAGAAAGAATAGTGAAGTTACATTTACCACGACGTACAGTCCACAATTAAAAAAAATTTGCAATATAATAAAAAGATACCTTCCTTTGTCGATGGCTCAGGAAAACATGCGAAATTTTGTAGCAGAAAACAATATACATTTTGTCCCCCGAAGAGGACAAACATTACGTTCTATTTTATCTCCTTTGTTTATATTTGTCGGATACCAACAAATCAAATGTATCCTGGCTTATCTACTGTAGGAATGTACAAATGTGGGACATACCGCTGCACAGCCTGCAAACACGTGACCAATTCTAAAACATTTACATCAGAAGCTACAAAGGAGTACTTTAATATGATGTCCTACATAAATTGTAACACACAATTTTGTAATCTATCTTATCACTTGCAAGACATTTTCATATTCAATATGTGGGCTGCACTAGTACTGCGTTAAAGGTGCGGATTCGTAGACATTTGTCTGATGCACAGAGGCCCCTATGTGTAGGTGCATCTATGGCCTCTAAGCACTCCATGAAGTGCATGCAGGCGATGTTTCCCACTTTGTATTTCAGGGCATTGAAAGAGTTTTCAAGCCTAGTAGAGGCGGAGATCATAGAGGCAAGCTGCGTGCCAGAGAATCTTGGTGGATATTCAAATTAAATACACGGTACCCAGACAGTCTTAATAAAAGACATGATTTAATGTGTCAGTACTAAACAGTTTTTTTAAATCTAACCGCAACATTTTTTTTATATATGTTTTGTGTTTTAATTTTGTACATAATGTGTAGTGTTGCTAAGCTACATGACACGTGATGTTATCACTTGACATGGTCACATGATATACTCCGTAGAATATAAAAGAGTTCGGTCAGTGTGAATGTGTTATGCCATGAATAAGGAGGTTTTTTTGCTCCGAAACGCGTCGGCCTAGATGCGGTGTATCTTTGCTTAAACATGTTTGGATTTTAATACAGTTGGAATAAAGGTTGGAAAATTTTTTAAACTCTTGTACGGAAGCACAAACGCTGGATACCGTGTTCTTTCTTTTGCATCTACTTACAAGTATTGTTAGTGTAGTATAATATAGCAGACCAATAAAAGGAGCAATCCTTTATTTTTTACTGAATTTAAAGAGGTCATCTCACTACAGGGATCGCTGCTTTTTATGTTAAAGATCTGGCAGAAACAAGTCACTTTGCAATATGTGTCCATTAACAGTGTCCGAGATATCCCCTCTTAAATGGGCTGCATCAGCTCCTCAGGTCGCTTTAGCCACAGACCTGTTCAATCTCTCCTGATAGGCTGCCAGCACTGGTTGCTATAGCTACAGACCTGGCTTCTACTGCAGCCTAGTGGAAGCCAGTAAACACGCCCCTGAATTCAAAATGAAACCAAGAAAACAGGAATAATCAATATAGTGAGAAAACCCCTTTAATAACTATTAATAATATTTTTTATTTGCCCCACCACTGAAATATACTAGATGCATGGGTGTAACTATAGCCATAACAGCCATAGCAACTACTATGGGACCCAGAGGTTGAGGGGAACAAGTAGTTGGAGGTTTTCTGCTCAATAACTCTAATATGTGGGTTCCCTGATATTTGGGGGGATTATTTATACCTTTAACTAATGCCACTTATGCTGCTGTTTTAGTTTATTCTCATCAGTATGTAGGGCCCTATCTAATTTTGCTATGGGGTCCTATGAATTCAAGTAACACACCTGACTAGAGGGAAATGAAGAATTCTGTAGCAATGTATCAAGAAGTTGTAGAAAGTCTGGTATTTGGATACTTTACTGGGTTTTATGGCAGTAGATGTCAACCTGAGCCTGCACAGCTAGTCTAAAACTACAACACCCAGCACCCAGCATGCTGTGACATTTGCGGTCAATATTTCTCATTGGACCAAATCCACCATCAAGGGACCCCATTCTGCACCCTCTATCTTCTAACTTCACATTCTAACTTTATATTTTCATACAAATATTACAAACCCGCAAAACAACAACGACCTTGAGATGTCAATATATACAGTGTCATAGTCAATGAAGGTCCATTCTGTCTTTAGGGACCACGTGACATGATCCTCACAGGACTAATAATCCTTTAGTTGCTTTTCTCAGTATTGAGTTGCCTGTGCTAATAACCAGGGCTTGTCCTGAGGGGTACAATAGTGCAAAATACCAGCAAAAGAACATCAAAACGTCATTAAAATTAATTTTATGTAAAAGTATATAAATTGCTGCAGCGAGCAGACCAGTGTGAAGAGACACCAGAAGCACCATGGTCCTGGCCGCTCGTATATGGGCCCGTGTCTGAGGATGACAGGAGTCTGGTGTGTTCATATTCATGCTCTTTAGGTGTCTCCAGAGTGAGCTCAAAGTCAGTCCTATAGGGATAAGGGTACATACAAGGGGTAAGACACAACCCAGTAAGGATGCTACCAGGTACGGAGAGGTCACGGATAGGGATTGATGTTCCATAGTGTGATTGTTTGTAGAGTTTCCAATAGTTGCTTGATTTATTATGTCTCAAATATGTTAAATATCTTGATTTTCCTAAAGCATTTAACACTGAGTCACATAAACACTTGACAATTAAAATGAGAAAGCTTGGACTTGTTTACAGGTAGATAACTGGCTCGGTGAGAGAAAACAAAGAGTGGTTATTAATGGTACATACTCGACTGTTACAAGCGGGGTACCTAAGGTGTCTGTATTTTAGGGGTCCTCGTTAATAGTGCGGTATCTCAGGGGTCAGTACTGGAAGGGTCTCTATGGCTGGTGAGGTGTCTCAGGGGTAAGTATTGGAGGAGTCACCATTACTAGTGGGGCACCGCAGGGGTCAGTATTGTAGGGGCTCTGTTGCTTAAAGGGTACCACAGGGGTCAGTATTGAATGGGTCACTATCACTGGTGGGATATTTTACAGGTCAGTATTGGAGGGATCTCTGTTACCAATGGTGTACCAGTTGGGTCAGTATTAGAGAGGTGGCTGTTACTAGTTGGGTACAACAGGGGTCAGTAATGCAGGGGTCACCAACACTGGTGGGGTATTTCTAGGTTCAATATTCGAGGGGTCACCATTACCAGTGATATACTGTAGGTACCAGTATTGGAGAGGTTGCTCTTACTAGTGGGGCACCACAGGGGTCAGTACTGGAGGTGTCACTTTCACTGGTGGGGTATTTCAGGAGTCAGTATTGGAGGGGTCACTGATACGAGGTACCACAGGGGTCAGTGTTGGGCCCTATTCTCTTTAATATATAAATTTTTGACCTTGCAAAGGCAGTTGAATATCAATCTTTACAGATGAAACAAAGCTGTGCAAAGTCATTACAACAATGGAGGACATAGGGTTCTGGATAAGTTAGAGGCTTGGGTATACAAACTTTCAAGATAAATATGAGTATAACCTTCTTGTTATTCTTCAGGCTATCAAGTAATAAAGGAATTTTGGCTATACTTAGGGGAAGGGAGGCCTCATTGTGAGAAGCATCCACTGAGACACATAATGAGACTAGAAATGAAGCAGGTAATGGCCAAATGATCCAAGAACAATTTAAGGTAAAAGACTTTGGAAGGTTTGTCCCCATTTTCTGATCTTGTTTTGCATTGTAATAATGTAATAAAAAGGAACAAGTGACAACCTTTTTGTATAATCAGGTTATGAGGATCGTTTATGGGCTACAACCCTGATTAAACTCAAACATCAGAAATGTGACATTTTATAAAAAATTTGATAACGTAAAATAGACATTTTATAAAAACAGAACATTTAATTCCTATTTTAAATTTAAATGAGTTGTGGTGAGAAAGTAGTGAAATATTTCTCATTACAATCTTCCCGGAGATCCAGGGGTACAGAGCAGTCAAAGAAAAGGGTCTGAATTCTGCCTCAGTCTCAGTGAAGTCTCAGATATTCTCCTCAGTGTAACTAGAAGACTTCAATGTCCTTCTCCATTATGAAGAAGCAGAGAAAACAAAGAGGCTTGAAAGCTTCTCCATCGTCCTCATCAGTCTCCAGGACATGAAAACAAGTAGTGAAAGAAACTTTAACTAAATAACAATTATCTTCAATCTGATTTTTGTTACATTGTTTAAAACTTCTATTCCCAAATTTCCTGATCAGTTTCTCCTCCAGGTTTTAGGTCTCACCCTCACTGTTCCTTCTTTTCCTGTTGAAGAACTTCCCCAGAAGGGCGCTCCTGAGCTTGGAGCTGCTTTGGATGATGATGATTGCTTCTGATATTGGGTAGAACATGATAACAAACCATGTCACCATTACTCAAGCATTAGATTTGCTGGTAGTGAGGGAGGTAAAAACCATTTGTGTTATAAAGTAGATAACGGAGATGAGAAGAAGCAGGACCATGGTTCTTGTAGCATTAATCTGGGGTTGGAGCTTGGAAAGAGCGAACCCCTGATTATTCTGTTTTATCCTCCAGATGTGACTTATAAGAGACCATGAGGTCATTGTGGTGGAGACAAAAGCTATAGTGAAGGGAAAGAAGCTGCCCAGGATAATGAGTACTGTACTGTATGCTTCATTAGGGATAAATTTTGCCTGAATAACCATGGATTGATTTGTGCTGTTCCCGGCAGCTTCTGTGCTACAAAACCAAAATATCGGGCAACTTATGGCAAATGAGCCAAGTCCTGACACAAGAAGGATGTGGAGCAGGTAAGACGAGAGACTCCTCTTCAGCCAAACAAAGCAGCGGTGACCACAGTTGGTGATATTGGTGCAGTAGTAGACACAGAGCACGGCTGTCAGCCAATAGCTAAAAAAGGTTAAGAACACGTTAATTATTGCAGTCCATGCAAAAACTTCCATTATAAAAGTCAAAGAAGGCCAAAAAGCATCTGTTATATATTGTTCAGCCATTGTCAGTTCTATAAAGATGTTGACCAGAGCCTTGGTTAGGTGGACTCTATCAGCTGAGCCCATGGAGAGTCCATTTCTTAGGTTCCCTATTTAAACAAGCAGGATGTTCATGTTTAAGATGATTCCCACCAAAAAGACAATAATCACAGCCACTGTCAGGACCAGATCTGCAGTCTTCATGGTACCAAGAGTTGTGTCTCCCGAGAGTGAACGGGTCAAATACTTCAATGGGACGGATGCAAATATCCCTCAAGCTCTAGTTCCCCATTTACATAAGAACATTATACAAACGAACTGTGACTGAGAGAACATGGACTGAACATCTCCTCACACGTTATATCCTCACTTACTGCAGGATCTGGTGTTTCTCATAAATCCTTCTGACATTTTTAAAACCGGAGATAAATAAATCCAGAAATTATAAAACATTTGCTGGGAATTTATAATCAGAAAATGACCTATTATATAAGTATTGTTTTTATTATAAATGTATCTTTTTTTACTTCATGGCATCTTGGCTATCACACGTGACGGTAGTGGATCCTCTGGGTCACCGCAAAAGATGACTATTGAACCACGCCAGGGAGCAGAGTCTAAGGAGCCACACGGTATTCACCAGAGATGGGTTGGACTTTGGTGCAGAACACTCTCAGGTCACTACCCCTGAAGTGGCTGGTTGCAGTGACAGGGCTGGTGCAGGGTGGTTCAGGAGGAGCAGGCAGAGACATGGTTATTGGGCAGTCAAAACGTGGTCAGGTCACTTGCGGTAATGTCAGGCCTGACGGCAGGCAGAGAATAGTCGAGTTCACAGGCATGTGTCAACATCCAGAGAGCATAAACGTAGGCAAGAATTTCACTAAGGAAGCACACAAATACACGTGCAGGAAGTGCAGGAAGTACTGATCCTCTAAATCTCTGAGAGTTGGCTTGTGCCCAATGGAGCGGGTATGCATGCTCCAGCCAGGAACCGCGAGCAGGCGTGGAGCATGAACAGGCGAGGTAAGTAACAACTGGCCCAGGGGAGAGAGACTTGAACACATCCACAGTCCAGAGGAGAGGTCTTGGTTTCTTGAGAGAAGTGGTTGACACCCAGAGGTTAGAGTAGAGAAACATGGAAGAAGTTCAGGATTCACATCAATGGAGGCAAACAGAATTTGTAGCAGACTCAAAAAAGGGCCCAGAAAGTGAGCAAATTTTTGCAGATAGTCACATTTTATCAGCAGGATGGAACACCAGCCGAGCTCTTAGCTTCCTATCTGCATCATGGTCCGGAAGGATGCTTGGAGGAGAGACTAATGGGTATCCAGCAAGACAGTCCTTCAAGAATAGAACTTGGCTGCTGCAATAGCAGCAAAGATTCTGGAGACATCTGCAAGTGCGTTCTTTTTTGGACACATGGGCTCTCTCCACTTGCCTGGGCTCACCATAAGGAACCATTGGTGAGGGCAGTGAAGGCCTCTTGAAGACAGGTGCTAGTCAAAGAAGTGGCAGGAAGGATTATCGATGCTTGCAGACATGCGGTCATACTTACAGCTACATTGGTGGACAAAATATTAATTCTTGTATAGGGAGATATAAGTCTCAGTGCTACTTGGGAGAGATTTAACAGGTGCAGCTCACTAATGAGCAGAAACTCACACACCCTCCACTAGGAGGGAAACTGAATGATCAAAAACTACACATTGGATAAATACTTGTTCACACCAATATGCAAAAAAGCCACAAGGGGAGGCTACACAAATGCAAAAATACCGATTAGATAACCACTCCCCGCCTTCTATGCATGAGGGGACTGGATGTTAGTATTATAATTGCATATAGATAAGGCAATATAAAGGGTGCTCTCAGCAAATCGGATGTCAATTTTTGTAGCAAGATAAATTAGGTCATTCAGAGAGGTTGGGAGGTCCTGTACAGTTCATCTTTAACTCTACCAGCAAGACCTTCCCAAAAGGTCGCTGCGAGAGCTTCATTATTCCAAGCTAGCTCAGAGGAGAGCATGCAAAACTGTATAACATATTGTAACCTATAGTCACCTTGGTGTAGACAAAGCAGAAATGATGCACATAAGCAGTGTCGGACTGGGGGGTCTGGGGCCCACAGGGGAATTGATCTTGGGGGGCCCACCCTACTGTACATGAAAATATTACCGGCCTCTCGGACATAAATGCGCCCATTTGACCACATAATACAGTGTTCAAAACAGAACTGTATGGTGTAGTACAATAGCAAGAGAGTCACATATCTGTCTGTCTCACATATCATAGACACAGGGCTAAGTAGCTCCATCCATATCCCCCTCCACCCACATACAATATCCCCTCCACCCACATACAAATCCCCCTCCACCCACATACAATATCCCCCTCCACCCACATACAATCTCCCTCCACCCACATACAATATCCCCTCCACCCACATACAATATCCCCCTCCACCCACATACAATATCCCCTCCACCCACATACAATATCCCCTCCACCCACATACAATATCCCCCTCCACCCACATACAATATCCCCTCCATCCACATACACTATCCCCCTCCACCCACATACAATATCTCCCTCCACCCACATACAATATCCCCCTCCACCCACATACAATATCCCCCCTCCACCCGCATACAATATCTCCCTCCACCCACATACACTATCCCCCTCCACCCACATACAATATCCCCTCCACCCGCATACAATATCTCCCCTCCACCCACATACAATATCCCCCTCCACCCACATACAATATCCCCCTCCGCCCACATACAATATCCCCCTCCACCCGCATACAATATCCTCCTCCACCCGCATACAATATCCCCTCCACCCGCATACAATATCCCCCTCCACCCGCATACAATATCCCCCTCCACCCACATACAATATCCCCCTCCACCCACATACAATATCCCCACCACCCACATACAATAAAACCCCCACCACCCAAAAAAACAAAAAATCCCCCCCCAAACCCCCATTTCAATATCTCCCCACCACCCCCCAAACAATACCCCCCCCCACCCACAAAAAATACCCCCTCCACCCACATACAAAATCCCCCCCCACCCCCCATACAATAAACCCCCCCCCCCCCACATACAATATCCCCCTCCACCCACATACAATATCCCCCCCACCCAAATACAATTTTCCCCCTCCACCCACCCTACAATATTCCCCCTCCACCCACATACAATTTCCCCCTCCACCCCACATACAATAACCCCTCCCCCCCCATACAAAAACCCCCACCCCCCACAAAAACCCTTTCCCCTCCACCCACATACAATATCCCCCCCACCCCCAAAAAATATCCCCCCCCCCCCACCCCACAAACAAAATCCCCCCCCACCCACAATAAAATTTCCCCCCCCACCCCCATAAAATTCCCCCCACCCCATTTTTTTTCCCCCCACCCCCCATTTTAAAAAAAACCCCCCCCAAAAATAAAATTCCCCCCACCCCAAAACAATTCGTCCCCCAACAAAAATCTCCCCTTTTAAACCCCCCCCAATATCCCTTTTCCCCTCCAATCCACATAAGGTAGGAACCCCACCCAATAAAATCCCCCCCCCCCAATTGGGGCAAAATATCCCCACCCCAACTCAAATTTAAAAAACCCCCCCCAAAAAAACACCCCCCCCCCCTAAAAAATTAGAAAAAACCCCCATAAATTCCCCCAACCCCCCCCCCAAAAAAAAGCCCCCCATTAAAAAACCCCTACAAACCCCCCAACCCCCTGAAATTAGAAAAAAAAAAACCCAAAAATAAAAATCAAAACCCAAACCCCCTCAAATTCCCCAAAAAAAACATTCCCCCCCCAATTTCAACAGTGAAATAAAATTCCCCCCTAAAATTCCCCCCAAAAAAGATTCCCCCCTAAAACCAAATTCCAATTACCCAAAAAACAAAACCCCCCCCCTAAACCCCCCCCCTAAAACTAAAAAAAAAATCCTTCTTCCCCCCCCCTTCTTTCCCCCTAAAAAAAGTTCCCCCCTTTTTCCCCCCCCCAAAAAATTTTCGTCCCCATTTCCTTCCCAAAAAAACCCCCAATGAGCTTTCCCGGCCCACCCCCCTCATCCCGCAAAAAAAAATTTAAACCACACAAATAAACCCTTTAGGAATCCCCCAATTTTCAGCACTCCCTTTAAAAACCTAACTCCCACCTTTTCCCCGTTAAAACAAACATCCCCCAAGGGGTGGGGAGAAAACCGGATACAAGCCCCAAAAAAAACTTAGAAAAGGCCCCTTTTGGTACCCTACCAAAAAAAAAGGGGTTGGAGGTTTTTGGGGAAAGGAAAAACCTTAACCCCTTCTTGGGGAAAATTAAAAATTTTTCCCTTTAACAAACCCCCCAAATTGGGGGTGGGGGGTTCTTTTTTTTTTGGGGCCCCCCTCCTAAATTTTATTACCAAGTAGGTAACAAGACCCTAGTAGGTTTGGCAAATAGGCAAGACCCCAGTCTGTGGGAGGGATTTTTCCCATTAGGGAAGCTTAGGTAGTTAGGGTTTCCCCCTTTTTATAGGGTTTCAAGCAGTTAGGGACCCCCTTTGGGGAGTATACCCGGCATTTTGGGCTTCCCAAGAAGTAGTTTTAGGGAATTAAAGCCTCTTATTTGTTCGCAGGGCAGTTAGGGGGGCCCTTTAGGTAAATTAAAAGGTAGTTAGGGGCCCCCCCTTTGCTAGTGAGCAAAGGGAATTTAGGGCCCCCCTTTTTCTATGTGTAAAGGATTTTTTGGGCCCCCTTTTGAAATTTTGGTAAACCAGGGCCCTCCCGTAGGTAGTCAAAGCGTCCCCCTTTTTGGAACCCGGGCCCCATTTGTATCAGGGCCCCCCTGTAGGATTTAAAGGGCCCCCCTGTAGGGAATTTAAGGGCCCCCCCTTAAGGAAACCAGGGTCCCCCTTGAAATCAGGGCCCCCTTTAGGGGAGCCAGGGCCCCCTTTTTAGTCAGGATCCCCCCCCGTAGTCAGGGGCCCCCTTTAGGTAAACCAGGGGCCCCCTTTTTTAGGGGAGGGGCCCCCTTTTAAACCAGGGCCCCCTTTTGGTAGCCAGGGACCCGCTTTTAAATCAGGGGACCCCTGTAGGGAGCCAAAGGGGCCCCTGTAAGGGACCAGGGCCCCCTTTTAGTGAAAGGGCCCCCTTTTTTAGTCAGGGGCCCCCCCTTTTTTCCAGGGCCCCCCTTTTTGAAACCAGGGGCCCCCCCTTTTGGTAAACCCGGGACCCCCCCCTTTTAGCCAAAAAGACCCCCTTTTAAGGGCCCGGGAACCCCCCCCCTTTTACCCCGGGACCCCCTTTATAGTCAGGTTTCCCCCCCTTTTGGCCAGGGGCCACCCCCCCGAAACCAGGGACCCCCCCTTTTAGTCAGGCCAACCCCCCTTTTATTTAGGGGCCCCCCCTTTTTAAATCAGGGCCCCCCCTTTGAAGTCAGGGCCCCCCCCCGAAACCGGGACCCCCCCTTTTAGTCAAGGGGGCCCCCCCTTGGGAGGGCAGGGCCCCCCCTTTTTAGTCAGGGCCCCCCCTTTTTAGCCCGGGGCCCCCCGGAGCCAGGGGCCCCCCCTTTTAGTCAGGCCCCCCCCCTTTTCATCAGGGCCCCCCCCTTGCAGTCACCCCCCCTTTATAGCCCGGGCCCCCCCTTTTAACCAGGGGCCCCCCCTTTAGCCATGGCCCCCCCCTTTTAAACCCCGGGCCCCCCCTTTATTTGCCAGGCCCCCCCTTTTAGCCCCCGGGCCCCCCTTTTTAGCCAAGGGGCCCCCCCTTTAAAGCCAGGGCCCCCCTTTTTAGCCAGGGACCCCCCCTTTAGCCAGGGCCCCCCTTTTACCAGGGACCCCCCTTTTAGCCAGGGGCCCCCCCCCTTTCAATCAGGGGCCCCCCTTTATAGCCCGGGGCCCCCTTTTTGTCAGGGCCCCCTTGGGAGCCAGGGCCCCCCCTTTATAGCCAGGGGCCCCCCTTGTAGCCAGGGGCCCCCCCCTTTTACCAAGGGGCCCCCCTTTTAGTCAAATCCCCCGCCCGGGAACCAAATGTTTCCCCCCATTGGATTTAGGGCCCCCCTTGTAGTCAGGGCCCCCCCCTTTTAGCCAAGGGGCCGCCCTTGTAACAGGGATTCCCCCCTTGTACCCCGGGCCCCCCTTGTAGTCATGGCCCCCCCTTTTTTAAAAACCAGGGGGCCCCCCCCTTTAGTCGGTCCCCCTTGTATCCAGGGCCCCCCCCTTTCATTTAAAGGGGCCCCCCCTTTTTAACCTTTTGGGAAACCACCCCCTTTTTAGCCAAAGGGACCCCCCTTGTAGTCAGGCCCCCCAGTAGCCAGGGACCCCCCTTTTTAAAAGCCAAGGGGCCCCTTGTAAACCAGGGACCCCCCTTAAAGGGCCGGGACCACCCCCTTTTTGCCAGGGACCCCCCCTTTTTAGCCCCCGGCCCCCCCTTGTAAACCCGGGGCCCCCCCTTAGCCAGGGACCCCCTTTATAAGGGCCAAAGGGCCCCCCTTGTAGCCAGGGACCCCCCTTTAACCAGGGGGCCCCTTGTAGCCAGGGGCCAAACCCCCTTTTTTACCCGGGGCCCCCCCTTTTACCAGGGGCCCCCCCTTTTAGATAGTTTTAAAAAAAAAAAAAAATAAAACAACAAACAGCCACTTACCCCGGCTCCGGGCCCCCCTGCTCCGCCCGGCCCGGGTCCGTTCCTTTGGTCCCTATAGGGGGGCGCGGTGAAAGTGAACCCTCACCCCGCGCCGCCTACATCACAGAAAGGGGGCCCACGCCCGGCAGGCTGAAGGCCTAACCCCCTTTTACCTGCCAGGGAATCAAGGCAAACCGGGAGCGCCCAGTGGCGCTGTTCTCCCCTGACAATAACCCGGGGAAACCCCGGGGGTCGGGGACATATGTCCCCCGGCTTTCCGGGCCGGACTGGGCGCATCGGGAAACCCGGCCCGGGCGCCAGGGACCGGGGTGCGCGGGGGCGGGGCCCCGGGGAGCGACGCACTGCCCCCGGGGCCCCCCGGCCCGGGCCGGGGGGGCCCACCGGGGATTCCCCGGGGGGCCCCCCCCGGGGGGGGGCCCTCCGACCTGCACATAAGAAGCTTTCTTTGGGGTTTCCCCAAAAAAATTTTTTGAAACAAATTTTTAGAAAAAGTTGCCCTTTGACCCCTCACCGGGTCCCAAAGCCCCTCATCTTTTAGTTTTGAGAAAAGGGGCTTTAAAAAAAGATTTTCGAATTTAATATAAGGATTTAAAGGGCACAGTAGGGCTCATTTAAATACCCTGGTGAAAAGAGTACTCATTTGGGTTTGCCTTTTTGTAGCATGTTGGCCCCATTTGGGTTGCATGGGGGCAACCCTAAAAAAATTTTTGGGTAGAATGCGTCGCAAAGGTGTTTTCCCGTGGGTTTGCTTTTGGGGCAAACACAGAGACTCATTGGGTTTTCAAGGCGTTTGCAAAAGTGGCTCAAGTTTTTAAAAACTGTTTTGGCCTGCAGGTCTGAGTTCAAATCCCACAAAAACAACATCTGCAAGGAGTTTGTATTTTCTTTTCCCCTTTTTTGATGGTTTTTTCTGGGTTCTTTTATTTTCTCCAAACACAAAATGTATAAAAAATTTAAAACTGGAATTTAAAATGTGAACCCAAAGGGGCAGGGGGCAATGGGAAAAGGGTTTTCTCGTACTACGGGGTGGTATAAAAAAGGAAAACTATAAAAATAAAAAAATAAAATAAATTTAAAAATAAATCCGGCTGGGTCAGTGATGAGGGTAGTGTTTGCTCTCTGGGGGTTTGGAAAAAGGGGTTTTTCTCTTGTTTCTCTATACTTTTAACTTAATTGTTTAAACCAAATTTTTAAAAAATTATTCCAAAGATAATTTTAGAAGGGGGGAAAAAAATTCTGGGGATGGGAAGTGAATAAATTTTTCATAAAAAGGAAAATTTGTAATTTAATTTTTTTTTATTTAATAAAATATTTTATTTAAGAATAAAACAAAAACCAAAAAAAAAGTGGACGCTCCCCCCATATGGAGAGAAAAAAGGGTTTTAATTTTCCAGAACAGAAAAGGCTTCTTTACCATGAGATCGGGGGACCCCCTTTGGAAAACCGCCGCCTCAGCGCTGGCCCCGGCAGCAAAAGGGGGGGCCCTTTAGGAAAGGCTTTTAAAAACCACACTACAAAAAAAAATTAAATACTTTTGGGAGGCAGTAAAACCTCTGGATCCAAATCTGAGGGCAGTTAAGGATCATTTAAGGAAATCTTCCTTTAGGGTGGTTTTTTTTTTGCTTTTTCCCCCACACTGGGGAAACCAAAACATCCCGAATCTTGTATCTTTTTTAAATTTTCTTGACGGCATTACCAACCCCTTTAAAGGGTATCCTTGCTAAGTATTTTTATCCATTATCTATTAGTGTTTTGGGTTTTTTGTCTTGTGGGCTTTTAAAAGTTCTTTTTGTTACCCTGATGAACCCTATAATCGTTTTGGGGGGAAAAATCGGGCTTGTACAAAAACACAAAGGGTTTTGAATCAAAAACACAACAAAACTTTGTTTTTTTTTTTTTTTTTTTTTTTTGTGCTTTTGACTAAAAGAAAAAATTTTTATGGTGGATAAAATTTCCCCTCCTAGAAATGTCATAGCAAAATATGGGAGTCCTTTCCCGAACCTTTTTTGGAAAAAGCTTCAATGGGGGGGTCCCGACCTAGGGGTTTCCTCTCAAAAGGTTGGGGGGCCCCCTGTTGGGGACCTACTTCCCCGAAGGGGGCGATTTTTCCCCCCCTTTTTGGGGCAGTACTAAATTTATTGGATAAACTAGAATTTAAAAGGAACTAGCATCTCTCCCTCTCAGGAAACAAATTTTGGTGTTTTTTTCTGGGGTCCTCCATTTTGGGAAGGGGAAATTTTTTTAATGTATATCAAGAAAAAATTATTTTTTTAAAGGGGTTTTTTTTTTCACTGTGAATTTTTGCCCCAAGTTTAAAAACCCCAAAAAGGTAAAAAATTTTTTATGTCCTGAGTTTTTTCTGAGGAATGGCTTTTCTAAGTGAACCTGATACAACAGAAAAAAGGCTAATTGAAGCTTAAAGGGTGTTTTCTGACTGAAAACTTGATAATACTGAGTATATTAGTTTTAAAAAACACTACTTAATGATTTAATTACGGTATATCTCTATAATTATGTACTGGGTATAGCCGTTATTTTATTGTTTATGACAAAGGTGATTGAACCGTACTTTCTATATCTATATAATATCCTATCTTTATAATTATATTTTGGGAGCATAGCCGTATATCTATTGTTTATGACAAAGGTGATTCAACCGTATTTTCTATATCTAAAATATCCTAAAGGTATGAAGGTCACTTTGGTGATTGTGCCAGGTTGGCTTATAGGGACAGGATTGTCCACCAACACCCTATTTTTATCTTTGATTATCTGATAATGACCCTCAGGTGGCGATACTTCATGCTTCCTTTTTAGGGGGAGCATGGTTGCATGGCAGTATCGCCCCACACTGAGGCATCAGACACATCATGAATCTGTATCTTATTGGATTATCTTGACGGCATTACCACCATTAAGGATATCATTGCTAATTTTTTATCCATTAGTTTTGTATGCTGTGATTTTAGTCTTTTTGGCTAAATGTTCTTTTGTTACCCCTGATGAACCCAAATATGTTTCATTTTGGGGGGGAAACGCGTCGGGTCTTAAAACAAATCACACGGTTTTGAATCAATGACACAACAGAACTTTTTTTTTTTTTTTGGTTTTTTGTTTTTTGGTGCTTTTGACTAAAAGAATGATTTATGTGGGGTAAAAATTGTCTCTCCTAGAGTGTCTATAGCCCCATATGGAGTCTTGCTGATATCCTTTTAGGAATTGCTTCAATGGGGGTGTCTGACCTAGGTGCGCTCTCAATAGGTGGGGCCCCTCCTGTTGGGGCGACTACCCGCCGAAGGGGGCGATTTTTCACCCTTGGGGTCATACTACTTTATTGGATATCTACCCCCCGGGCCACTTTTTTGGGGACCACTTCCAACTGCTCTTAAAATTCTTTCAAATCAGCCAATCACATGGGGGCAACTCAGTGCATTTAGGCATTAACAGGGTCAAGAAATTCCTGCGTTCAAACCGAGCATCATAGGGGGAAGAAAGGGATTGATCCCTTTGAACGGGCATGGTTTTTTGGTGCCAGAAGGTGGTCTGAGTATTTCAGAAACGCTGATTCCTGGGATTTTCACCACAACCATTCGGGGTTTTACGAAAAGGTCCAAAAAAGAAAAACATCCATGGGGGCATTTTGGGTGGGGAAAATCCCTTTGTTGATGCCAGGGTCAAAGGGAAAAGGGAAAGAGGTTTCGAGCTGATTAAAAGGCAACAGTGCTCAAATGGGCCACCCGTTACAACCAAGGTAGGCAGAAGGCATCTCTGAACCACAGTACGGCAATTTAGGCAGATGGGTACAGCAGCAGAAACCACCCCGGGGGGGCCATCCTTTCACTAAGAACAGGAAACTGGGGGCCCCAAATTTTCCCCAAGCTCATCAAAATTTGGACAGTAAAAGTTTGGAAAAACGTTCCCGGGTTGATGAGTCCGATTTCTGCTGCAATTGGGATGGTGGTTTTCAGAATTTGCGTCAACAACTGAAAGCATGGACCCATCCTGCCTTGTAAAAACGGTTCAGGCTGGGGGGGGTCGGGTGTGGGGAATTTTTTCTTGGCACTTTTTGGGGCCCCTTGGTCCCAATTGAGCTCGTTGCAAACCTTGTGAATCTACCCATAAAATTGGGCAGTTCTAAAGGGGAAAAAGGGGGGTCCAAACCCGTTACTACTGGGTACCTAATAAAGTGGCCGGTGAGTTAGATTTAGAGGAACTGCATCTCCCCCTCTCTGGGAGAACAAATTTTTGGTTTTTTTTGCTGGGGTCCCCTTTTGGAAGGGCACTCTTTTAATGTAAATTCAAGTAAAAGTTATTTTTTAATTGGTTTTTTTTTTACGTGAATTTTTTCTTTATGGACTCCAAAGTCTTATCATTGGGGAAAAAAACAAAGTTAAATCATACTCTACCCCCCTGAAGTGCTAGTAAAAAGAATGGCTATTTAGTTATATTATATCTCCATTCTGTATTTTAATCTATGTTAAAGCCTCTGTTGCTTGCTTGTTTTATTTCTTGACCCTGCAGATTCAAGGGGGTTTATTTATACTATTGGGGCCTATTTTTTTCTGGAGTTTGAAATTTCACCTTATCAAACTCGGGTCTGGCCCTCCATTTACAAATAAGAAGACAAAGGCCCTTTTGTCCCTTCTAAGCCCCAAAACATGTAGATTATTCCACATTTTTTTTTTAAAGAAATATAACAGCAGGAAACTCTCGGGACCCAGGAGCCTGTCCCCGGGTGTAGAGGACGCCCCCCATGGTGTGTTCTCCCGGGAAATTTCTTGTTTTCACCATTTGCTTCCAGTTTGATGTTTTTGGACACATGATGAAAAGCCCGGGTGAGATGTAAACTCCCCTTTTGTAACTAAAATTTTGCAAAAGTGTAAGCGATTCACACATTTCCTGAACCAGTTTTTTTATTACTCATATGTTTTCATTTTAACCAAATTTTATAAATTCCTATTTAAAAAAATTTTTTATATTTTAAAAATTATCGGCCTTCTTTTAAGTATTGTCCAGAACCTGATTTTTCCCCCTTTTGGCGATTTTTATGGAAATTTGTTTTTTTTTTACCTTATTAGCATGTAATATTTTAATAAAAAATTACAATTAGAACAGAAAAAATTTAATAAATTTTAATCCTTAATATAGCTATGAAAAGAGTTTAATGTCTAAACGCGCAGCATGATAGTAACATTTGTCTGTCCTTACATGTAATTTTTCATACGGGTTTCCTAAAACGTAAGTACAGAGGGGAATAGAGTTAGCCCCCCCCACGGGACGGGAGGCGGAATTTGTCTTTAAATTTGTGCTTGCATCTGAAAGTGCTCCTCCCCCTCCCCCCTTCAGCTGGAAGACATTTCTAATCGGAAACGACTGGGGGGCTTTCCAACAGTGCTTTTTTGATGCGTTTTTGGATGTTTTTTTTTGAGCGTTTTTGGGAGGGTTTGTTTTGGCAGAAAGGCACAACAATTAATGCGACTTTTTCTTGCACAAAAAACCCTCAAAACGCACCGGTGAAAGCCCCCCAGCAGAAGTGGCTGTGTGTGCAATAATAAAAGACCCACAATGTGGGATCTATACATAGTTTAGGTGAAACTCTTCTGCAGTCTTCAGCGATAACATGAACGATCCAGAACCAAGGACAGTTCTAATAAACCCCGACCAGATCTCAAAAACTTACTCCTCACAGACAATGAAATCCTAACAAAACGTGCAAATCACCCCGGTTTTTCTTTTCTTTTGATAAATTTTATTGGGAAAAGCGCATTATACACAAAATGTCCCCTAAGAATTATTCCTTCCCCCAAAACTACATTCATGGAGATGCCCTGAGGAACATCATGGTTTTAAAGTTCTACAGCGGGACAGGGTAGCCCAAAAGTGCAGACAAAATATACTTGTAGTCAGGCACCCAACATCCAGTTTTTCAAACTTTCAAGATAAGAGTAAGTATAAAGTCCATGCTGTTTTCCAGACTGTGTAATAATAGAGGATTATTGCCTATACTGAGGAGAAGGGAGGTCTCATTATGAATTGCTTGTACTGAGACACATGAGGAAGCTACAAATAAAGATCAAAGAACAAAAACCATAACCAGGAGATGGAAATCAGCTAAAGATGGTATCCTATTGATAGACTTAACCTGAAAGGTATTACAATTAAAAAATGTGGGATAGGAGAACCTCTCCGGCTTTAAATTACAAGCACAGAATAGAACCATACAGCCAAGAGAGGGGGAAGGAGGCAGTACCGACCAAGAAGATCAAAGTCACGTGAATTTTTCTGTAATTTTATCAAGGGCAACAACATAAAGCCAAGCTTCGTATCATTAACAAATCCAAACCCAAAAAAATTTTTTGACCCCAAATGCCAGAATCTAAAGGCTGGTGTCAGCATGGCCAGAGCTATCCTTATTCATCCATCCCCATGAGGGAGAGGAGCCAATGACATAATGTCCACGCCCATCACCAACAAGAATATGAAAACACATGCTAAACAGGAACATACAGAGTCTGCATAGTGATAGTAATCAATAAAGGGGGTTTACCAGTGAATGATAGGGGTTCTCTCTAGATGTTATGGAGACTCATAGGAAAAGGAAACTAGAATGATCCAGAGACTATTTCATGTAATGGACCTTGGAAGGTTTGTCCCCGAATTCTGATCTTATTTTCTATTCTAATACTGTAATATAATAGAACAAAGGAGAAAGCATTGACCTTTCAGCACAGTCAGGTTATAGGGATTGTTTATGTGCTGTGACCTTGTAAAATCTCAAACATCAGGAATGCGGCAATTTCTAGAATATTTGATAACATAAAACAGAATCTGACGGTTCTACCAAGACAGGAGGATCAACTTTGATTTCCCATTTATTTTAGTATTAGCTCCAGATGATACAGAGGTGAAATGTTCATCATTACAACCTTCCCCGAATATCCAGGGGCAAAGAGCAGTCAGAGATAAGGGTCTGAATTCTGCCTCAGTCCCATCACGGTCTCAGATATTCTCCTCTGTGTAACATGAAGACTTCAATGTCCTTCTCCATGATAAAGAGCCAAGACTGGAAGCTTATCCATCGTCCTCAGACGTCAGGACATCAACTAAAGTAATGAAACAAACTAAATTTAAAAAAAAAGTCAATCTGATTTTATGCTACTTCTTTTCACACCTTCCATGATCAGTGTCTCCTCCAGATTTTAGGTCTCACTGTTCCCTCTTTTCCTATCACAGAACTTCCCCAGAAGTGCGCTCCTGAGCTTGGAGCTGCTTTGGATGATGATGATGGCTTCGGATACTGGGTAGGACATGAGAACAAACCAGGACAACATTACTACAGCATCAGAGGCTCTGGTTGAAAAGACATTAAAAAACATATGCATTGCAAAATAGATAACAGAGAAAGAGAAGAGGGCAGGACCATGGGTTTTTGTAGCATTAATCTGAGGTTGGAGCTTAGAATGAGGGAAGCCTTTTAAATTTTTCTGTTTCATTTTCCAGATGTGACTTATAAGAGACGATGAGGTGATTGTTGGTGGAGACGAAAGCTATTGCAAAGGGGGAAAAACTGCCCAGGATGATGAGTGCTGTACTTTTTGCTACATCCATAATAAATGTTGTCTGAAGAACCATGGAGTGATTTTGCTGTTCCCGGGAGATCTGTGCTACAAAAGCAAAATACCAGACAAGCTAATGCAACTGAGCCAAGTGCTGATAGAAGAAAGATGTGGAGCAGGTAAGACGAAAGACTCCTTCTCAGCCAAACAAAGCAGCGGTGACCACAGTTGGTGATCTTGGTGCAGTAGTAGACACAGAGCACGGCTGTCAGCCAATAGCTATAGAACAAAAAGGAACATATTAATCATTGCGTTCCATAAGAAAAATTCCTTAATAAAAATAAAAAGGCAAAAAGCATAGATCATAAAATTGTGCACCTTTAAATCAGTTGCACAGAGACACTGACCAGAGCCTTGATGAGATGGACTCTATCAGATGGGCCCAGGGAGAGTCCATTTCTTAGGTTTCCTATATAAACAAGCAGGATGTTAATGTTTAAGGCAATTCCCACCATAAATTCAATAATTACAGCCAATATCAGGATGACCAGAGCTGCAGTCTCCATAGCTCCAAGAGCTATGTCTCCTGAGAGCGAGAGGGTCACTTACTACAATAGGATAGATGCAAATATCTTGGAGCGAGCGGGAGAATTATTAGACTGGGAAAGATGCAAATATCCCCTGAGCTCTAGTTCCCCATTTACATATGAACATTATACAAACGAGCTGTGACTGAGAGAACATAGACTGAACATCTCCTCATACGTTACATCCTCACTTACTGCACGAACTGGTGTTTCTGATAAATCCTTTTGAGATTTATAAAACCTGAGAAGAAGAATGTCCAGAAATGATAAAACCTGTCCTGGGAATCTACAGGCAGAAGAAGAGCTATAAGGTAAATTAGTATTTTATTCCCAAATTGTTTGTATTTGTGTATAATTGTTTGTACAGATGAACGAGGCTCCTTCAGGTATCTGGAAATTGTACCTTTTATGACAATTAGGTTATTTTATGTTGTTGTTCCTATGGATTAATTTGATGATTAAGTTTGCAATTTTTAATGACACAAAATGGCTGAGGCTTCCATCTTAATCTACTTCTTCCATTTTATTTTAACTGATTATTCAATACTGCTCATCCTGCTGTACTTAATTAACTCTGCTATACTGATACATTTCTATCTGCTAAAAGGATACTCCCTATTTTTTCTGTATTTCTCTATTTTGTAGAAATTGACTTCATGCCCAGAAAATGCTGAACCACAGACAGTCTGCAGACTTTCACCAGGAAACGTAGCATTAAGCAATATTTGACCACACTTGTATCAAGGCTAACTACAATGATGTGAAATCAAGAATTGAATAAGGTGTTTGATAGGATTTTAGTATTCACCAATCAATTTGGAATAAAGTTAAGGGGTATGTATAATTGACAGTAACCAATAAACTTATCATGGTGGGTTTTGGTATGCTGATTAAGGGGGAGGCTTGATTAAGTTGTTTGACCAATAGAATATGTAATCCATGTATAATGATGTATCATGATGTATTGTTTTACTAACATATTAAAAACATGAACCGCCTTAAACAGAAGTGATTATATAAACTCATGAATTGCTTGTAATTAGTGTTGATCGAACTGTTCTAGAAAAGTAAAGTTCTAGTAGAACTTCTCGAATTTTTAGACCTTGAACCGAACATTTTACTGTTCATTCGAGTAAAGTTCTAGTTCTAGTTTGACACGCCATTTTCAGTTTCATTTTCAGCGGCTTTCTGCACTTTTGGCGGCCACCCAATCACCTTCCTGCACTTTTGGCGACCATCCAATCACCTTCCTGCACTCTCATTGGCTGCTAAAATCACATGACCATGTTATATATATTTCACTGTATTGCGTTCTGAACGCAATTTTCAGTACTGTACAGACTGCTCTTAGATAGCATTTTCCTCTCCATAGACAGCAATGGTTAGGGAGTTTGGTATTGCTGGCCGCATCTTTCCCACAACCAGAAGCTGTTATTTGGTGACATTTGCAGGCTCACTCTCATATACGCCTAACTCTCATGTACATGGATATATATTGTACAGAGTGCTTGGATTTGCTAAATCATACTCAGTGCCCAAAAGTTCAGTTTTTGCAGTTTTGGGGGCTCAGTAATTGTATAACACACCGTCTCCAAATCTCCTATGTGTCAAAAGGGCTTTTGGGCCCCCTCAGGATGCAGGGCCCTAACCAGCTGCTACCGCTGCACCTCCTATAGTTACACCACTGCTTGCAAGCTGTCCTCATCTTTTCAGTTAACCATTGAAAGAAATTAGGTATTTTAGCCTCTCATTTTTTTTCTGTGACTCTTAGAGACAAATTGTCTTAATTAAGTTGTTCCACGTCTCCAGTTACTGTTATGGATGATAATTCCAGCTTCTCCTCACCTGTATAGGTATAAAAATTAACCAGAACATCTTCTCCCATAGACTTTAATGAAGTTCGAAGTTTGAGTTCGAATAGAACTTCGAACCGAACTCACAAAAGTTCAAGGTTCTAATCGAACTAGAAATTTTTACTACTCGCTCATCTCTACTCGTAATAAACCAGAAGATTTGCATTGACAACTGTGTCAGCATCTCTTTTCATTCATATGCATATGTCTTAATTATGGATTATTGATTAATTTGGAAACTGCACAACGAGGTTAAAGAGGGTCTTAAGACGCCTTCCAAAACACACCCAAGAATGAATCAGACTGGTACAAGTCCACAATTCTCTTCCTGATATCTTGGCTGATTTCTTTAGACTTTCCCATGATGTTACACACAGAAGCAGTGTGTTTCTGGTGTGCACTAAAATACATACACAGCTGTGTCTCTAATTTACTCAGATGTTGCCAATAAACCTATCAGAAGCTTCCTAAGACCTGACCTCATCATATGGCGGTCCCAAATTGTGTAAAGACAAAGTAATCCCAGTGTACAGAAACTTTTGACTTCAAAGTGATAAAAATATGTTGAAAATTCTCCCTCTCATTATTCTACATTTGGCAAATATAAATAATTTGGCTCCTAATTGACCTAAAACAGTGAAGGTTTATTCTGATTTCATGTCAGATACTGAGAAAAACCTGCAGATTGGGCTTTATATAGAGGGAGGGAGAAATCTTCAGATGGGGCTTTGTAATAAGAAATCTTTTCTTTGTTCCTTTACTCGAGTTGGGGAGAAGCCTCTTTCATCCATGTCTAGATTCACTTAATCAAGTATGAATATTATCAAGGGTTTTCTGAAATAAATTGAAGTCAGTGGTGTGAATGGGACACATAAGTGTTTGCTGAAACTGAGGGAGGATGAGGATGTATAAATAAGTGCAGACCCCTGACCTCATCTGATTGGTTGAAATAGAGGTTATCTTTATTACACAGGCCTTCTCTATGTAGGGACTATTCTTCTTTTGTAAAAAGTGAGTGTTCAGAAGTTAAATTCTGTGTGAATTGTAAAAACACAAGATATGAGACCAAAGACTAGAGCTTGTCTGCAGCGCAGAGCGTGTGATGTAGGTATCATGTCTGTATATGTCTATAAAGACTGTCTAGAAGTAAGGAGATTTACAAGCTCAAGGAAAAAGACACAGGACTCTGCACCACGTATTGGATGTAGTGTGCATTAAGTCACATCTAGAGATGGGCGAATTGATTCTAACGAAGTGGACTTCGTTTAGAATTTCAGGAAAACTTCGGTTCTGAACGAAGTCGACGTTTGGGGTACTTCGGGTGAACAAAGTGTGCTTTTTGATTGATAAAATGGATGCTAGCACATCGCGTTAAATGGGCCAAAGAACTCTGGGAGGAAGAAGGGCATAGCCTACATGACATGTGCAGAGATGAAGCCAATCAGAGACCGGCGGGATTCTGTGACGTCACCGCACTATATAAGTCCGGGCGCGACGCTGGGAGCTCATACCGCTCTCACTGTACTGATTAGGGAAGGTGCTGCCGCGGCTGCTTGTAATAGCTCTTACTGAAGAACTGATTTTTATACAGCGATTTTTGTGGGGTGTCTCAGCTTGTCTCAGAGACTGCTTCTCTTAACGTTCTATTTCTGATTTTTTTGGGTATTGGATCTGAAATCCAGTGTGCGTCCACTGCAGCTGCATATACATTTAAATCCTATCTGCTCACAGCACATTGAATATCCAAGGGGGATCTAAGCCAGTTCCTGTTGTATTCATTTAAAGAAACAGTGTTTTTACAATACAAATACCACTTCATTTTTGGCTGCTCAATTCTTTGGCGCAATTTACATCCAGGGGTTAATTAAGCGTTGTTTTTCAGCTGTGGTGACTCCAAGAAACCGTCATTTTCACCGCCAAAAATATATACATTTTTCCTGTAGCCTAATTCACAAGCAAAGGTTAATTACATTTTATCTCTTGTTGTTGGGCGTAAAAAACACCGCATTGTAACACGCTACAATGCTAGTAGATTTGTGGTGGCTCAATTCTTTGGCGCAATTTACATCCAAGGTTAACTAAGTATATTTTCTGCAGTTGCACTCAGTAAAAGAAACTTTGTTTTTCACCGCCACAGAAGAAATTCTATAGCATAATTCATATCCAAAGGTTAATTAAGCCTTTACATTCAGTAAAATACACAGAGTTTTTAAACGGCACAAACAAGTCAATTTTTCCTGGCCATTTGTGGAGCGCAATTTATATCCAAGGGTTACCCAAGCTTGTTACTGGGTTCATTTTGAGTCAAATACAGGGTGTATATTTATCATATACAGATATCTTCATCAAACAGTGTCTGTACATTTTGAACAAACAGTATGTCAGACAGAGAGGTGGCAGGCTCTTCACCTGCGAGTGGCAGTGGCACAAACATTCCTGGAACAGGCCCAGGTCGCAGCACAGCAAGGGGACGTCACAGCAGGGGTCACTCGGAGAGGCCAGAACTGCCGCTGTCATCCAGCGGCCGTGTGTTGTTCAGCAACCCAAGGGGTCTTGATTGGTGGACTAGGTCATCCACTTCCTCCCAGATGACATCTGACAACCCCAGTCAAGAGTCGGTGGGAACCTCAGACACAGCCCTTAGTTGGCATGGCCCGGGAGCGGGTCAGCGGCCCTCACCCGTCCTCAACCCGCCTCTGTCCCATCCGGTTTCCTCAGCCAGAGATCTACTATGTGGTCTGGGCTCAGCGCCACTATATAGCGAGGATGAACAATTTGAGGAGGGCAGTCAGCAGCTACTTGGCAGCGAAGAAATGGGGCCAATATCCCTGCTTCTTGCAGTAGGCGCAAAGTATAGATGTTAGAGTGGCAATGAGGTCATTTTGTGAGTGGTCAGCCTCTGCATACCAAGACCGGTAGATGAGGACAGCAGTTGACAATGAAACACAAATAGATATGATGTAGCCGACCGCACTTGGGAGCCGGGTGAGGCAAGGGCTTCATCATCGTCAGGAGAAGAGGGCGTCAGCTTGCGCGTCAGGCAGCAGCGCAGCCAGCAAGTGGGTCGTGTGGCCGTGAGTCAGCAGGATAACAGCAGTGTGATGTCGGGAGCCAAGCGCCACGGGTAAAAAAACCCGCTTCGCAGGTCCAAGAAAGTAGCGGCACAGGGCTCAGCGAGGCATCGGCGGCAGTAGGCACTCAGTGCGGAGAGGTGGCGGTTAAATCCGATACTCGGCCGGGGGTGGCAGTCCTTTGCAAAGACATCGGAGGAGCCGAATATGGGTATAGTAGAATCTGTAAGCAGAAAGTGAAGCGTGGCCAGGGAGCTAACGTTGGCACCAAGGCCCGCATCAACACATGCAGCATCACCATCCGCGGCCTGGAGAAACGTGGCTCAGATGTGGGGGTTTCCATCCTGCCGGGGCAGCAGCAGCAGCAGCGCCCAGTGGCACGCATGCCATTGCAGCCAGTCAATGCTCCACCACCTCTGCAAAGGAGCTGTTTCTCTTTAAACATCATCTCCCAGTCCAGATGCTCCGGCTCCTCGCTACGCCTGGTGCCAGCAGTCATTCAGCGAGGCGATTGCAAAGAGACAACAGTATGCCTCCAACCATCCTAAGGTGCAGAAGTTGACCGTACTCCTGTCCAAGTTTTGGGTTTGCTGCAGTCCCTCCCTTTCCAAATGGTGGACTCTGCACCGTTCAGAGAACTAATGGCTTGTGCCGAGCCGAGATGGAGAGTTCCAAGCCGTAATTTCTTTTTCCAAAAGGGCAGTACCAGCACTTCATAAATAGTAGAACAGAAGGTGGCCATCCTTGAGCTTATGGGTTTTGTTCCAAGCCAGCACGGCAGCGCGGACGTCTGGAGCTGTAACTACGGTCAGGGCCATTACATGTCCTTTACGGCCCACTGGGTGAATGTGCTTCCGGCCCAGCACACCAACAACCCTTTGGGCAGAGAAAGCCACTTTTCTCCTCCACATTGTCAAACTGCGGCTCCTGCGCCAATGTCCGCCTCCTCCTCCTCCACCACCACCACCATATCAGCCTCCACAAGTACTGCTCCATCAAACCACAATGTGTAGGGCACAGCGGGTCACGCAGTTTCTACACCTGGCTTGCCTCGGCGAACGAAGTCACACAGGGGAGGGAAATGCTCCGCTCATGCAGCAAGAAATCAATGTGTGGCTTTCTCTGCGCCAACTGCAATCGGAACCATGGTGACGGACAATGGGAGGAACATGGTGTCCGCGCTGCACCGAGGAGGGATGGTCCATGTGCCCTGCATGGCGCACGTGTACAATCTGGTTGTGAAAAGGTTCCCGAAGTCTTCCACCGATCTTCAGAAATTCTGAAAATGGCCAGAAACGTGCATTGCACTTTATCCATTCTACAAAGCCAGGAACACCCCCCCTCGAAAATTGCAGCGGCAGAACGGCCTCCCCCAACACACTCTGATATGCAATGTTTCCACCCGCTGGAATTCCAGCCTGCACATGTTGGACCGACTGTATGAACAGAGAACGGCCATTATCGATTTTGTGATGCCAGGCGAACAGGAGTACTCCCTGTGTAACTTTTATGTCAGCCATGGCACTCATCGTGACACCTGCCGTTTGTTGAGGCCATTCGAGGGGGCCACGTTTATTTGTCAGTCGCCAGGACTACGGGAAAAATAACGTCATTCCACTCTTCTGCCTGGAACAGATGCTGAAAAATCTGTCGGGGAGGGGAA
>JAODAL010023052.1:0-63454 GCA_025379985.1 Phyllomedusa bahiana
TAAAAAATGCCTTCATCTTGTTTACTGAAACATGGTTTAAATGTTTATTATTGTTAACCCTTGCCCTTTTTCCCCCAGTGTTACCCCCCCCCCCCCCCCCCGCTGTGACTCGGACATTCGCCGCCCAAGGAATCACCCCACCGGGAGGCTCTCCCTGCTCGCTGGGACAGTGGACCCTCCATCCCAAACGAAACACATCACTTAACCCACTGGACCCCCGACGGCATAGGATGAGTACCATTTAACAAATACCCAAATACACCCCAACAATCCCCTAAACTCAAATTTGTTAGCTGGAACTAGCGGGACCAACACACCAAACAAAAGGAAAAAGGTCTTAAACCATCCCCAAAAAATTGCGCCCTAGCGTCATACTACTACAAGAAACCCACTGGAAAACGGGTGATGATAGCTTTCTCAGGGCCCCATGGATAGGAGAGCAATATTCAGCTACATACACCTCCAAAAAAAGGGAATACAATTTATCCTTTCCCAGTCTCTTCCCCAAAATACATGAGACGTACACGGACCCAGAGGTAGATTCCTGTTGGCTGGACGTGACCATTAATGCAGTCAGGAAACTCCTTGATAAATGTATATGCTCCGAATCCCCAAATGCAAACTTTTATGCAGAATTGAAACAACTTCCTGACCGGTAAAAAACTACAAAACATAGTGATGGGAGGAGACTTCAATATAACACTGCAACTACCTAGACCGATAAATCAGGATCAACACAGGACCACGCTCACTACACAACTTACTGACCGTTTTGGACCATTTTGGCCCTCTGCGACCCATGGAAAAATGATAAACCCCTCTGCAAAGAATACACCTACCACTCAAACGTACACAATAGTCTTTCAACGAATAGACTTCTTTCTGATATCCTCAAACCTCTTCACGCGGGTCACGGGAAAAAGGTGAACACCATTGTAGTAGCAGATCACGCTCCAATAAGTTTATCTCTAATACAGGAAACAAAACAACCGCATACACCGCAAATGGCATTTCCCCTCCTATCTTCTACAATCAGAAGACTTTAAAAATACCTGGCCGTAAAATGGTTGAATTCGTAGATGATAAAGTGGAACAAAATCTCCGACAAATCACCTCTTCTGGCCCACTCTAAAGCAGTCCTGAAGGACACATCACTGCATATCTCAAACTTAAAAAATAGAGAATCACAAAAGAAATATAACCAAAATGAACTCGGAACTTACATCAGCAAATCGAACATACGTCTTAACACCTTCAGAGACCACCAAAGAGCGATACATAGAGACCAAAACCTTAATGGAGACATATCTCCAGGGACAGGCTAATGGGGGATTGAGCAATAAAAAATAAATACTTTAGATGGGAAATAGAATGGGTTCCCTATTGGCACACACCCCCAAAAAAAAAGACCACCAAGTGACACATAACATATCCTCAAAGACCCAAATACTCAACACGAACGCCATACCTCGTCCACCATCCAAAAGATCTTTACAAAATAATTTTTCAGACTTCTACGAGGCTGCACCTTACGACTCACCAATACATGGAGGTTTCTTGATAGCCTCTCTCTACCCAAAATACCATCAAATCTCAGGAGATCTTAGACATGGACCTAACCCCCACAGAAGTCGCCACAACCATCAGGAACCTTCCTAACAAAAAAACCCCAGGCCCTGATGGACTATCATCGGAGTACTATAAATTACTAGCCCCACACATAGTGCCACACCTCACGAATTATTTAAATGGGCATTAAAGGGACAGATCCATCATCAGAATTCCTCGTCAGAAACAATCCTGATTGAGAAGCAGGTGAGGACCAGAGCAGTCAATCTACCGCCATCTAACTACTAAATCAAGACTACAAAATTTTTAACAAAAATTTTGGCGGACCGTTGCAGGTATGCTAGGCCGTTGTTGTCCCCTCTCAATGGGATTCCTGAGAAACCGTCACTTACAGTAGGCTTCAGAAGGGCATCGCAGCCACGATAAGGGACTCAGGGAAAGCGGGGATCCAAAATAAATGTTACTAAGTTTAGACGCCGAAAAAGGCATTCGACTCCGTATCATGGGAATTTTCTTACACACCCTAAGAGAAAGGGGCTTTGGAAACCAGTTCCTGAGGTCCAATGCAGTTAAACTGCAACACCTGTTAAGTTTAAACAATCTGCCCCTCAAAATCCCATTATATAGAGGTACCGAGACAAGGGTGCCCATTTCCCCCTATAATTTAATTTGTTCAATCGACCCTCTCATTGCTACTTAGAAGAAAGATACGTTTGAAGGGATTATAGGTGGGAGCAAAACATCAAAATCTCGGCTTTGCCGTACGGATTTGTTATTATAGATATCAATCCGACAAGCGTTACCAGAATTATGGAGGGAATTGAGAACCTTAGGATCTCTGTCAGGTTTTAACATAAACGAAGAAAAGTCGGAGGCACAGCTTTTGAGAAGCCAGACCAAACCGAACAGGACCGCGCATTACCCATTAGCCTGGCGAACAGACACCATCTCCTATCTTGGAGTACAAATCCCGGAACACCACCATGATATACAAATACACTTCCTCCATATAGCGGAAACCAAAGACAGCAAACACTCTCCCAATGAAAAAATTAATCTCTCCCCGTAGGAAGGGCAAATTATTAAAAATGATCATATTCGAAAAAAAAAAAAAATCTACTTGTATCTCATACCTTCCTTACCTATATACCTCAACCAAATGAACTAAAAACAATAAACACGCTATTCACATCCTTCCATATGGAATGATCGGAGACAATGTGTGGATCTTGATGGTGTAACCAACACAGACAAAACGGGGGAATAAATTCTCAGCAATACATAAATATAACCTAGCAATCACAATTAGAGTGATTGGGGATGGGTGGTGGGATCAGGAACTTTGCAGAACCTGCGCTAGACCAACAGTTAGTAACTGGTATCGCTGCCTAGTCTCCTACATCTCCCCATATGGCGCTCTTCCTCAGACCATAACCCAAACACCCGTGATAATGTACAGCCTGGCGCACCTGGAATAAAACGCGGAAACTTACTGAAACTATGCACAGCACTCAATACCTATACACTACTCACAACCCAAATTTTACACGAGGAAACCCAGAATAATTCCAAAATGTGGCATGCACGGGTGTACGAGGCACTCCAGACTTTGTAGACAAAAACACAGGAAAATCTATATCTTTAATGAGCACAGACCTAAATTCCCGATCCTGGGCCCACACCCTTACCACGCTACCTCATGCCTGCAGTTATGTAGGGAGGTGATGGGAAAATTGGGAGAGGAGGACTGGGAGGACCCCTTCTTAAAATCACTAGAGACTACAACGCGCAAAAGGGACTAACACTAGATTTTACAGTTTAATTCGAACACCAATGGATATCTAAATCACAGGGAGGAATGGCGCATTGGGTAGGCAGGCTGCGATCCCTAACATTCCAACCGTTGGCTTCTCTCTCCAGTCAGCGAAACCTACTGCCTCCAGATGTATTGGGAGATGTGCTTTAAATTCGCACATGAGATCCTATGTCCCGCATCGAGGGTATTTGATGGGAATTCTGAGAATACGCATGCTCTGAAATGCAAACTCCCGGCATGCAGATCTATTACACTGTCTGTGGTGTGCCAAAAATCCTCACAGCTTTTTGGTCAGATGTGCGATCATTTTACCTCAGAAATCTACTACCACAGTGCCCAGATAATGATCTCTGGGCCCTGCTTTAGCATACTCCCTGGGACTTTCCTCCCTCCCACGAAAATCAACCAAAAACTCTATTTTACATAGCAGAGCGGCACGGAAGGGCAATTTTCAATGTTGGATCCAGACCACCCACCACTTTAAAATTTTTTTAGAAACAAGATCATCACACATTTTCGTATGACTGGGTAGAGCACGAGGGCGCACAAAAAGGCAACCAAAAGGGCACAGCAGTTCTTTTCTCAGATGTGGGGACAAATTTATCCGACTCCTCCTATGCACATCCCAAACCAAACAATCAAAGACGTGCTTTCCAATTTACAACCTGGTTACCTACAGCATAATTCAATGAAACTAAATATATCCAAAATTGGGGGTCAGGGTAATACAGATGGTGACTTCTGTCATGGGCCGCGGTGGGTGTCGGACTCACAGACGGATTGCTCCCCCCCCCTGTATGTTTTCTTTCCCCTTTCCCCTCCCTCATCCCCAATCTCACCTCCCCACTTCACCCTCGTTGTTATATGCTTTCAGAATATGTATGTGCTTTTGTTGTTTGTCATAAACATAATTAGTCGAGAATAAGGTATATTAGCACTAAATTGCATGACATAGACTAGACATTCAATAGATGTCTCGTAGAGACAAATACTGCTCCACAATTGAAGAACGACACCTTATCTCATGGCATATCGAACGCAACTAGAAGTTTTAAGAGGGGCAAAGAACAGACTTTATAAATGTGTTACAAGAAAGCTGTAATTTTATCATGCTACCTAAAAACCCTACCCCCCCCCCTCCCTTACCCCCCCTCCCCCTTACCCCCTTCACCTACCTTTTTGTTGACCCCCCATGTTGGGGGTGAAGTTTGTACTTATTTTGGAAAAGTTAATAAATACATATTTCAAAAAAAAAAAAAAAAAATCTACATCATTTATCCCGTGCGCTTAACGCCGTAGAAGAAAAAAAATTCCAAATGCCAAATTTGCGTTTTTTTGGTCATTTCACGTCGCATTCAAATTGGAATAAAAGTGATAAAAAAAGTTTCATGCATTCCAAACTGCTAGCGATAAAAAGTACACTTAAGCCCACCAAAAATGCCCCTCCCTGACGTCCATAGCTGTTAGTACAAAAAAGTTATTGATCGCACAAAATGGCGCCGCAAATTTCAATAATAGAGAGTGTTTTGAATTTACGGTACCAAAGCATAACGAAAACCCTACATGTTTCGTATTGGCAGATGTGTATCAACCTGTAGAATACAGGTAACACATTATAGTTACCGAAGATTGAACGCCGTAAAAGCAAAAAACCCGCAAACATGGCGAAAGTACGTCTTTTTTCACAATTTGTCCCACTTGGAATTTTTTTTACGGTTTCCCAGTACATTCTATAGTACAGTGAATAACACCATTAAAAAGTACATCATGTCCCGCAAAATGAAAGCCCTCATAGGTCTATGTAGGTGGAAAAATAAGAAAGTTATGGCTCTGGGAAGGCGAGGAGGAAAAAACGAATGTGTCAACAAAAAAAATCGCAAGGTCCTTAAGGGGTTAAAGTATTTAAAACAGTGTTTAGGAAGTTTTTTTTAACCCTTTGGGTATTTCACATAATTTAAAGCCAAGTGTAGGTGAAGTTTCTTAATTTCACTTTTTTTTTGCAGATTTTAAATTTTTATCCCTTATTTACTGGAACACAGTAGATGTGAAAAGGGAAATGCAACTCAACATAGATTTCCCCAAATCATCTGTTTTTAGAGATATCCCATATGTGGCCTTAGTGCGCTATTTGGCTCAACTACAAGCCTCAGAGTAGGAGGAGAACCTAGTGGACTTTTGGGTCTCGTTTTTAATACGATTTTATTTACTCGCCATTACAGGTTTGCGAACATCCTGTGGTGCTAAAATGTAATAAACACCCTTAAAAAGACCCCTTACTGGAAACTACACCCTTTAGGGAATATATCCAGGTGTGTGTTGAGTATATCGATCCCACAGGTGTTTCACGTTAACATTTTATTGGTAGCATTTTGGCATTTATTTGAGTTTTTGATCGCTCTTAAATACATTTTTTGGAAGGCAGGGTGAAGAAAATTCTGGAATCCTAGTAGTGTTTTTTATTTTTATTTTTAACATTGCTCACCGTGCAATATACGTGACAAGTAAGTTTTACCCTGTGGGTTGGTACAATTATGGCGATACCCAATTTATATAGTTTTTTTTATGTTGAAGCACTTTAAAAAAAAAGTGTTTTTATTGTGTAAAACAATATTTATGCATCGCTATCTTCTGATTTTTTTTTTTTGTAAGGGGGGTGTTTTTTTTTAGATGAACTGAAGTTTTAGTTGGTACAATTTCGATGTTTATATGAGTTTTTAATCACTTTTTATTCCATTTTATATCCTGCGGGATGAACAAAAATTACAATTCTGGGATTTTTTTTTGTACTTTTACGGCGTTCACCGTGTGGGTTAATTAACATGACTGATTTATAGGGTAGGTTTTTACACATGCGGCGTTACCAAATATGTGTACGCCGGTGTATGAGTTTGTGTTTTAGTTTTTTTTTTACTTTTTCACATTTTTTTCACTTTTCCCGATAGGGGACTCTTATCAGTGATCTTCATACGTACCAGTATGTCCAAATGTTGAGACGGGGTTAAAAGATTTAAAAAAAAGTGTTTTTATCGTGAAAATTAGTATTTATGCATTCCTATCTTCTAATAACCATAACTTTTTTCTCCATGAATGGAGATGTGTAAGGGCTTTTTTTTTGCGGAATGAACTAGCGTTTTCGTTGGTACCACTTTGGTGTTTATATTACTTTTGATCACTTTTTATTCCATTTTATGTGCAGTGGGTTGAATAAAATTCAAATTCTGTAATTGTTTTTTACATTTTTTTACAGTGTTCATTATGTGGGTTAAACAATGTGACTGATTTATAGGCTAAGTCATTGTACGTGTGGCAATACCCAAATATGTGTACTTTTTTTTTTAGTTTTGTGCTGTTTTTTGGATAATTGAGAATTTGTAATGGAAAAATGACAGGTTGTGTTTGGTTTTTTTTTAATTTTTTTTTTACTGTTTTCCTGTACCGGAAACTCCCATAGAACAGAATGGAGAAGACAGCGCTCCCTTGTACTGAGAACTCCCATAGAGTAGAATGGAGATCACAGCGCTCCCCTATATTGGGAACTCCCATAGAACAGAATGGAGAACACAGCACTCCCCTGTACTGGGAACTCCCATAGAATAGAATGGAGAACACACACTCCCCTGTACTGGGAACTCCCGTAGAACAGAATGGAGAACACAGCACTCCCCTATACTGGGAACTCCCATGGAGTAGAATGGAGATCATAGAGCTCTCCTGTACTGGGAACTCCCATAGCACAGAATAGTGTCTATTACGCCAGTGTGACCAGCTCTCTATTCTGACCAACATTTTTGTGGACCCCTTCCCGATATAGGTGGTGAGGCCGTTATCTATCACATTGATGGCATGTCCTGTAGATCCTCTTGCCATGCAGACAACTTGTAAGTTTCTTCTCTGTCCTACTTCTCCTTGTGAGCTGTAGTGAATATGACGGCCTTATAGTCAGTTATATCACTCACAGCCGTTCTTTTCTTAACCTTACAGTAATCAACCACAAAGCCTTCTCCAGCTAGAGCTTTCCTGACAAAATCCTCATTGTATGTGAAAAGGGATAGCTTGTCTTTCCCGACAGTGTAATATGTTGTGTCTAAACCCCCAAATAACAGGAGGTGTCCTCCAGGCTTCAACAACTTTGAGAACTTCCTGAGATATTTTATATATTCATTTTCATCTTTGCAGATGGCATCCAGGAACCAAAAACTGATGATACAATCTGCTGGAGGTAAGACCATTGGATCCATGATATTCTCTTTCTCCAGGTCACATTTCATAACATGTTGAACTGCTGATCTCACTTTTCCTTCTTTGTCCTGTAACTGGTCACTGAAAGAAATAGGAAAAATTAGGAAAGTGATTGTCCCACAGTCAACATTCATAGGGCGGCATGAAAGCTCAGTAGTTGGGTCAAACTCAAACACACAGTGGGCCAAAATTAAAAACTTGGACAAAGTCGCCGGCCAATCTTGATATTTCTTGAAAACATCTCTACAATTGATGTAGTTTCTCCTTCTCATCAAAAAAATTTGGTAAACCTTTTCATAAGGAAACAAACTAAAGATTTGTTTAAACATTGAATCTGGAACAAGCAAAGCTTAACCCCTTACCGACATTTGATGTACTCATACATCATAGGCGGAACGATGTTCTCCGAAATTGACGTTTGGGTACGTCATGAGGATCATGCGAGCTCACAAGCGGAGCTTGCACAATCGCAGCATGGAACCAGCTGTATGCATGGAACCAGCTAGGAAAGACAGATAAGGGACAGAGGGGGAGGAAGCTCCCTTCTGCCCGCATCGGAACCGCTGCAATATTATCGCAGCTGTCAATGGCTTCCCTAGCAGCTCGGATCACCCATGGCTGGAATGCTCTGACTGCAGGCAATTAACCCCTTAGCTGCTGCAATCAATCACGATTGCGGCAGCTAAGGGAAAGACAGAGAGAGGGAACTCCCTCTGTCCCTATCGTCACTGCCACTATATAATCGCAACTGCCCATGGCTTTCCTAGAAGCTCAGAAGTCTTTGCCTTGGATGTCACCATGCCCCACCGTACCCAGTGGGCGTGGCTGGGCATAGTGATTGATAGTTGCCAAGAAGAGCAGTACACCGCAGTAATGCTGTGCAAAGTGCTCCATTGTATCAGTGATCTGAAGATCACTGATACAAGTCCCCTATGGGAACCAGATAATCAAAGTGAAAAAATAAAAAAAAAGTAAAACACACAAAAAAAAAAACCACGTACACCGTCCTTTTTCCCTTTACAAACGGCAGTCGTCCCAAAAAAGATCAAAAATAAAGTACGCATATTTGGATTTGACCTACTCTATAAATTTGTCATGTTATTTAACCCACACAGTTAACACCGTAAATAACTAAAAAAAAAAAACAGTCAAAGAATTGCGATTTTATTTCATCCTGCAGCACATAAAATGTAATAAAAGTGATCAAAATATTTTATAAATAGCAAAGTGGTGCCAATAAAAGCATCAGTTCATCCCGCAAAAAGGCCCTTAAACAGCTCTGTATGCAGAAAAATAAAAAAAAAGTCATGGCTGTCAGAAGAGAGCCATGAATAAATATTGTTTAAAACACTTTGGGTCACATGTAGTGTTGAGCGATTTTTATCGACAAAGTTGAAATCGGCAAGGTTTTTATGGTGATCGAAATTTCCAGATCATGCGATAATTAAGGTTAAAATCTGTGCATCATCTATTAAGATCGCGCCATTTTCGGTGCTTCCTGTAATTTTGGCGGCCAGCAAATCAGATTACAGAATAGAGCAGGGTGAGATGTGTGTGCGACGTCATGACTGGGGTGTGTATGGTTGCGATTGGCTGGAAAAATCACATGACCTCGTTTTACATAGAACAGCGTTTCCTGTTTCAGCCTCAGTGTCTCTCAGCGTCTCATAGGGATAGGACCTGCGTTCTGCCTGTGGCCAAACAGCTCAGCGAAATTAGTCTATTTCTGCACAGAGAAACCTCTACTATTAGCTGTGATCCTTCCAAATTTTGTTACATTAGGGGTTTTTAACATTTATGTAGTTAGCCCAGAGAATTTTTAAACCATAATCTACCACTGAAAATTCACGGTGGTGGGTGCGGGGGGGGGGGGCGCCCGGGGGGCGAACACAGACAAGCTCTATCTATAAAGAACACTGGATAAAGTTCACCAAGACTTAGTGTAGACATTGTAGTGGAATATCTTATTATTAACAGTTTGCTATTGAAATATTTCCTGGATATTGGGCAGCCTGAAACTTATATTGGATAAACATCAGTTCTAGTAACTGCAAAGGGCTCTTTGTTAGCTGCCCAAAAATCCACTTTTATAATCAGTATAAAATTTCAGATAGGTGTTAAATTTTACCCATTACACCTGTGACTGTTTGATATATCCACCTTTCAATTAAATTACAAACCAGCATTCTTGTTGTCAGCACAGGTTTTTTGTTGCCAAAAATACCGTTTATCGTACGAAAACATCACAGTTACGTGTTTTTTGACTTTTGCGCACCCAGCACTGTTCATTGACGCAGCATCTACGTAAATCTTAAAACAGCAATTCTATATTCACCACAGGTGAACTGAAAGGTGCAAAAATACCGTTTATTATACCAAAACATAAAAGTTACGTGTTTTTTGACTTTTGCGCACCAGCACTGGGTTTATTGACGCAGCATCTAGTAAATCTTAAAACAGCAATTCTATATTCACCACAGGTGAAAATTGAAAAAGGGGCAAAAAATACCGTTTATTATACCAAAACATAACATTACTTGTTTTTGACTTTTGGGGCACCCAGCATTGTTTTATTTGACGCAGCATCTACGTAAATCTTAAAACAGCAATTCTATAATTCACCACAGGTGAATTGAAAGGTTCTGTGACTTTTATAACCTAAGTGTGTTGCCTAAGAAAGTACAAAGTATCCATTTAACTGTTGTGGATGTTAATTTCAGCTTCTCCAGCCTTGTTTGGGGTAATAATGAAGGTGGGTTTTTGCTCTCCCATAGACTTTTAATGGTCCCCGCGCATAATCGATTTCTCACTTTTCGAAAAACCTTATCGATAGCGGTCGACTATCGATCGATCTCGATAGCCAACGGAATCGCTCAACACTAGTCACATGTATAAAAACTGTCTAGGTTTAAAACTCACTTTGTTGCCCACAGCAACAAATCAATATAAATTGGGTATCGCCATAATTGTGTAAAACTAACTTGTCATGTATACTGCACGGTGATCGCTGTTAAAAATAAAAACACTACTATGAATGCAGTATTTTCTTCCCCCTGCCTTCCAAAAAACGGACTTAAAAGCGATCAAAAAGCTTTGGCCCCCAAAAAATGATAGCTGTAAAAATGTCAACTCATCTTGCAAAAACCAAGCCCCTACACAGCTCCGTACAGAGAAAAATCAAAAAAGTTATGGCTCTCAGACTATGGCAAAAAAAAGGGTTTTCCTTTTTGAATGAATGTGTTTTTATTGTGTAAAACCAGTAAAGCATAAAAAATATACAAATTGGGTATTTCTGTAATCATATCAACCTGCTGAGTAAAGATAGCATGTCATTTATACCGCACCATGACCGCTGTAAAAAAAAAAAAAAAAAACACTGCCTGTATTGCTGTATTTTGTTCAAAAGGCATCATTTAAATACCATAATACTACCAATAAAAACGTCAAATCAACCCGCAAAAAACAAGCCCTTAATCAGCTCCATATATAGAAAAATAAAAAAGTTATGACTATCAGACTATGATGACATAAAAACGAATTTTTTTTATAAACGCATTTCTTCTGTATGAAAGTGATAAAACATAAAAAACTATAAAAAAATTTATATCATTGCAATTGCACTGACCACATAGTAAAGTTATTATGTCATTTATACCGCATACTTTTAAAAGGAAGCCCAAAAAACCATTGCAGAACTGCATCCCCCCCCCCCCCCTCATTTTCGTGGCCCAATGCTAAAAAGACTTTGGAACACCTGTGGGCCCAAAATGCACAATAATCCTGTAAATTATATCCATGAAGGGTGTTGAATCCAAAATGGAGTAACTTCTGGGAGGTTTCACCTGTTCTGGTACTTTGGGGCTTTGCAAATACGACATGGCACCCACCAAAATCTGTGTTCCAAAAGCCAAATAGTGCTCCCTCCCTTGTATGCCCTGCCATGCACCCAAACACCAGTTTACACCCCCAGATAGAGTATTGCTGCAATTGCGTAACAAATTTTAGGGTACACTTTTTTCCAGGATTCCTTGTAAAAATGAAAAAATTTTATCTAAAATTACAGATTGTTGGAATTTTTTTTTCATTTTTACAGCTAAACGCTAAAAGAATTTGTGAAACTCCTGTGGTGTCCATATACTCACTACTCCCCTGGATATAGTCCTGAAGGGGTGTAGTTTCCAATATGGGGTCTTGTAAGGGGCGTTTATGAAATTTTAGCACCTTAGGGTGTCCACAAACCTGGAATGGTGCCTAAATGAAATCGTAATGAAAATGAGACCCTACAGTCCGGTAGGTGCTCCTCCTACTCTGAGGCTTGTGGTTGAGTCAAATAGCGCACTAGGGCCACATATGGAATATCTTTAAAAATGGCAGAATTGGGAGAATCGATATTGAGTTACATTTCCCTGGTCACATCTACCGTGTTCCAGTGAATAATAAAAATTGAAAATCTGCAAAAAGAAGTTATATTTTGAAATTTCACCTTCACTTTGCTTCACTTTGTGAAACACCTAATGGGTTAATAAACTTCCTAAATGCTGTTTAGAATACTTTAAGGGGTGTAGTTTGTTAGAAAGAGTCATTTATGGATTTATCTAACATATAGGCCCCTCAAATCCACATCAGGACTGGACTGGCCTCTAAAAAAAAATGTTGCATATTTTCTTGAAAATGTGAAAAATTACTACTAAATTTCCAAACGCCCAAATGTCATAAAAAAAGTTTAAAAAATGATGCCAACCTACAGTGGACATATGATAGGTGCTAGTTATAAACTATTTTGTGTGGAATAACTATTTGTCTTACATATAGAAATGTTTGAACTTTGAAAATGGCAAACTTAACAACATTTTGATATTTTTCACAAATAAACAAAGATTGTATGGACCAAAAATTCTTATTAACTTAAAGCACAGTGTGTCATGAGAAAACAATCTCTGAATCGCATGGATAGGTAAAAATATCAAAAAATTATTCCCACATAAGGGACAGATTTAAAAAAATGGTGCTCTGTCAGGGAGGTCAAAACTGGCTGCGTCAGTAAGGGGTTAATCCTGTAAACACGTGAAATCAAATGTCAAATAAAATACAAATCTCTGACATTCATTTCTTATTTATAATTAAGATTAGAAAAAAATCTGATGCCTATTTTTTTCTATTTGTAGCCTTCTGTGTAAAATTTCAGGAGTAAGCTTTATTTTTTCACACGCTAAGAATAATAATTTCCTTTAATGAAAATCCAACCACTTGTGGGCCAAGTATAATTACACTAAGGGCCAGGTTTGGCCCTCGGGCCTGAGTTCGACACCCCTGATCTAGACTATTGGTTACTTGGCTTACAACAGGACTGGTATTAAGCTTATACTGTACACTACTATACAGGACAAAATAGATTTGAATATTGACTTAAAGGGGTTTTGCCACCATGTAAAGTCGACGTGGGATGCTTAGAAATCAAAAGTTTAGCACTTTCCTAATTGCATGTCATTAAAAAAAGTGAAAGGTGCCACAGCTGCTGCCTTGATTACCTTATCACTGTTTAAAGCTGGTTGTCATTGGAGCCGACCTGTTCTAAGCCTCCTGCCTGCCTGGTTCTTATCTCTTTCTCTGAAGCCCCCTCGGGAACGAGCACGTCCTGACACACAGCCTGACAGGCGCAGTAGCTTCCCTGCCCGGCCAGCACAGTCTGTCCGCTCTTCACTTCCCCCCTCCCTCCTGTTTGCACTGTGCTTGGGGGATGGGCTAGCTCTTCTCCAGAATCTCCTGCCATCCTCACACTCTTCACACACGGCAGGAGCAGGATCTTTGCCAGTGTCTGTCCTTTTACGTTCCTTCACCCTACATTGTAAACTAACTCTGTGCAGGGGCAGTCAGGCTTCTCCTGCTATTTTTCCTCACTGTCCAACAAATAAGAGACATAACAGGTGCTTGCTGTCAGTGAACGTTGGGTGACAGAGTTGACATCTTTACTTGGATTTATCACCCAATTTTCACTGACAAACAAGCTGCTATCACCCAAGTAAAGATGTCAACTCTATCACCCAACGTTCACTGACAGCAAGCACCTGTTATGTCTCTTAGTGTTTTACACACAAATTACATTGAAAGCAAGCAGGTTTTACTTTTCTTCAAGTGGTGTTGACCCACATTGTACTGACAACAGGCAGAGATCTTTACTCAACTACACGGACAAATGTCAACTTCAAGTAAAGATCTCTGCTTGCTGTCAGTTAGATTTGGCTGTAAACAACTAAGACAGACATAATAGGGTTGACATCTTTATTTGTATTTTTCACTCAATTGTCACTGACAGGCAAGAAGCTCTTATGTCTGCCTGAGAAAATTACACCCAAATGTCACTGACAGCTAGCAGTCCTCTTTACTTGAAGCGGACAAAGGTCCTTGCCGTCCCGGAAAGATCTCTGCCTGTCGTCTGGACACTGTGGGTCAACACCTCTAGAACATAGGAGTAAAAAATGCTTGATTTACGAGAAGTCAAGATCTCTGCTTGCTGTCACTGAGATTTGGCTGTAAATAACTAAGTCAGACATAATAGAGTTGACATCTTTATTTGTATTTTTCACTCAATTTTCACTGACAGGCAAGAAGCTATTATGTCAGCCTTAGATAGCTACACCCAAATGTCACTTACAGCAAGCAGAGATCTTTACTTGAAGCTGACATTTGAATGTTCCTGATGGATCTGATCTCTTCTCCTGACCTCCTACCCTCCCCCATGTAATTCTCTCCCTTTACTACTTCTTATCAGTATGACTAATTAGCTTGCTCTGCAATGCTTCATTATATGTGCCTATATACACACACTTTGATGGACAGATATGAAAACTGTCTAGGTCGAAAAATGTATTTATTTCCAATAGCAAACAATCTGTGCTCCCCTTTCAATTTTTCTGGCACAAACGAAATGAAATAGGAAACTCTGGTGCTATGACTTTGATGGTTTTTATGGTCTGGATTGGTCCTAAGGTTTGATTGGGCCTATGGGATCTGGCTGGTTGCTATGGGCTCTGATTGTTGCTATGGGCTCGGAGTTATGGAGATACTGTTGTATATTTACTATACATACTAGTGTATATAATGTTGCATAGATTTATATAACCTGCCTCTAACCATACCACTAACCCTAACCCTACGTCTATCCCTACTGAAAACACTATCTCTAACCCTAACTCTAACCCTAACCCTAACCCTAACCCTATCTCTAACCCTAGCTATAACCCTAACCCTACCTCTAACCCTAACCCTACCTCTAACCCTAACCCTACCTCTAACCCTAACCCTATCTATAACCCTAACCCTACCTCTAACCCTAACCCTAGCTATAACCCTAACCCTACCTCTAACCCTAACCCTACCTCTAACCCTAACCCTATCTCTAACCCTAGCTATAACCCTAACCCTACCTCTAACAATAACCCTACCTCTAACCCTAACCCTACCTCTAACCCTAACCCTAGCTATAACCCTAACCCTACCTCTAACCCTAACCCTACCTCTAACCCTAACCCTAGCTATAACCCTAACCCTATCTATAACCCTAACCCTACCTCTAACCCTAACCCTAACCCTAGCTATAACCCTAACCCTACCTCTAACCCTAACCCTATCTATAACCCTAACCCTATCTATAACCCTAACCCTACCTCTAACCCTAACCCTATCTCTAACCCTAACTCTAACCCTAACCCTACCTCTAACCCTAACCCTATCTATAACCTCTAACCCTAACCCTATCTCTAACCCTATCTATAACCCTAACCCTACCTCTAACCCTATCTATAACCCTAACCCTATCTATAACCCTAACCCTACCTCTAACCCTAACCCTATCTATAACCCTAACCCTATCTATAACCCTAACCCTATCTCTAACCCTATCTATAACCCTAACCCTACCTCTAACCCTATCTATAACCCTAACCCTATCTATAACCCTAACCCTATCTATAACCCTAACCCTACCTCTAACCCTACCTCTAACCCTAACCCTATCTCTAACCCTAGCTATAACCCTAACCCTACCTCTAACCCTATCTCTAACCCTACCTCTAACCCTAACCCTACCTCTAACCCTATCTATAACCCTAACCCTACCTCTAACCCTAGCTATAACCCTAACCCTATCTATAACCCTACCTCTAACCCTAACCCTAACCCTACCTCTAACCCTAACCCTAGCTATAACCCTAACCCTAACCCTAACCCTAGCTATAACCCTAACCCTACCTCTAACCCTAACCCTAGCTATAACCCTAACCCTACCTCTAACCCTAACCCTACCTCTAACCCTAACTCTAACCCTAACTCTAACCCTAACCCTACCTCTAACCCTAACCCTAACTCTAACCCTAACCCTACCTCTAACCCTAACCCTATCTATAACCTCTAACACTAACCCTGCTTTCAGCCCTACACATACCTAACCTACCAGGAAAGAGAGGATGGTGAGCGGAGGTACAGGGGAGACAGAAGGGGGACACACATCGTGCGGGCAGCACGGATCTCTGCGGTCTGGCCGAACACTCACCATATTCAATCAGCTAGACCGCAGAGCTCCTCCCGCTTCCGAGGCTGATGTAAAATGAGCATCGGCCGCGGGAGCGCGCACGACTCGCGGCGCGGTGACGTCACCAAGTGCCGTGTAGAGGGTGGGTTTTTGTAAATTACTGACGTAAGGAAAGCCCCGATCTCGGGACCCAGGGGGCCAGCCGCAGCGTGGGAGGTAAGGAACGGCCGTGTTGGCAAAACCCCCTTAAGCAGATACAGTATGTGGGGGCAAATACTTCACCTGCTTCCTTCTATCTCTACTTGCATTTTTGTAGCATGTCCCCAATCAAATGCTCCAGTCAGTGTGTCCAGCCATCTCTTCAGCTACATGATGCGTCTATCGTTGATCTTCAGCACTACGATGTGTTTGCAAACCTCACAAGCTGCATACAGATGATGGACCATGGGACCAGTGCTGAGGTCAATTAAGATATCGCCTTTGATATGACCTGAAAACCAAAAATTCAAAAATATTGAAACTAATCTAATATGTTAAACTATCATAAATATTGTAGCTAAATACTGACTTTTGACTATATCACTTGCATCGACATATGTCAGGATTGGTTCCAAAGACCTAAACTTTAAAAAAAAAAAAAAAAAAAGTGCAAATATTCCTTTTCTATAGGGACTGTATTTTGTGGCAATAATCAAATATAATTTTTTCATTGAAGAAGAAATAAGACCTTAAAATATAACTTTTAATCCATTATTTAAAAAAGAAGCCAATAAACAATAAATCACACCAGTATCACCTGACATTAAGGGCGACATGTATGATCGGGCTTTTCGCCTGTTTTTTGGTGTAACCTGCGCCTCCCGGCCCGAATCCCCCTGTCGGACGCAGGGATGCGATGTTAGGCGCAGCGTTCGCCACTTTCAGCTGCGCCCCGCATGAAGGGACGAGCACTGGGCGCGGTGTGGGCGCGCTGTAGGCGTTACGGGTGGGACGCGGCACGCTCGAAAACTCCGAGGCATGTACGATCGCGAGTCAGCAAAGTGCGGCGCAGTGCAGCGCTCGCCAGCTTCGACAGGCAGACCTAGTTTATTTTGGTCTAAATGCTCCGGCGGAGGCGAAGTGAAGAGAGAACGGAACATGCGAGGAAGCATAGAAGATCGCAAAAGGAATCTCAGCTCTCAGCTCCGTGCGGCATGGAGTGTGGTTCCAAAAAATCGCTTTTATAAAGGCGTAAAACATTCTCAGAAAAGAGCTCAAACCTCAAAAATAAAAAATACAAAAAAAAAATCACTCTCCAAAAATCTAGAACGGCGCAATATCAGGAATTCGGATATTGGAAATTGCCGGGAAATACAGCAATTCAAATTCTGAAAGCTATTCTCATTGGTCGGCAGAAACCGGCCAATCAGAATAGGAGCGACAGTGAACAATTAAAACCTATTGAGAACTATTGACCAATCCGAAACACAGGCGGGACAGTTCAAAATACAGTACAAATGCAGAAAAGAGCTGATTGGTTGAGCTAGCGGGCGATTGGCTATCTCGGCCAATCAGAATAGGAGCGACAGGGACCCATTATAGCCTATGGAGAAGTTTGAACCAATCAAAATCAAAGATGGGACAGTTCAAAATACAGTAAAAATGCTGAAAAGAGCTGATTGGTTGAACTAGTGGGGGCCTGGCTATCCCAGCCAATCAGAACGCGAGTTACTTCTCCCATTGTAGTCTATGGAGAGATCGGCGCAATGAAATCTCGGCGCTCAGCGCCGTGCGGCATGGAGTATGAATAAAAAAATCATTTTTATTAGTTGTAAAATATTCTCTGAAAAAGAGCTAAAACCTTCTATAAACAGAAATCAATTAAATCCCGTACAACGCGTTTGTCGCCGAGACTGGCGCTACATCGGGAATTGCAATATAGAGAATTGCCGGGAAATACAGTAATTTAAATTGTGTAAGCGCTTCTCATTGGTCGGCAGAAGCCAGCCAATCAGAATAGGAGTGACAAAGACCCATCATATCCTATGGAGAAGTTTTGACCAATCAAAATCAAAGGCGGGACAGTTCAAAATACAGTAAAAATACAGAAAAGAGCTGATTGGTTGAGCTAGCGGGGGCTTGGCTATCCCAGCCAATCAAAGCGCGAGCTACTTCTCCCATTGTAGTCTATGGAGAGATCGGCGCAATGCAATCTCAGTTCTCAGCGCCGTGCGGCATGGAGTATGAATAAAAAAATCATTTTTATTAAGTGTAATCATTATCAGATAAAGCGCTGAAACCTTCTCTAAAAATAAATCAGTTAAATCCCTAACAACGCGTTTGTCGCCGAGACCGGCGCTACATAGGGAATTGCAATAGAGAGAATTGCCGGGAAATACAGTAATTCAAATTGTTTAAGCTCTTCTGATTGGTCGGCATAAACCAGCCAATCAGAATAGGAGCGACAGTGGCCCATTATATCCTATGGAGGAGTATTGACCAATCAGAATAGGAGCGACAGGGACCCATTCTAACCTATGGAGAAATATTGACCAATCATATTCAAAGGCGGCACAGTTCAAAATACAGTAAAAATGCAGAAAAGAGCTGATTGGTTGAGCTAGCGGGGGCTCGTCCAGCTTAGCCAATCAGAGCGCGAGCTACTTTCTCATAGAGTTCTATGGGGAAAAGAAATTCCGAGCGAGCTCTGTGATTGGCTAACTTAAAAGAGGCGCGGTTATTTGGACCAATGGGAGAGCGAGCGACGCTCCTATGGGTTTTCTAATGCAATCGGGAATACAACTGTACATGGCCGAAATCAAATGATAAGAGTACAGAAGTTGTACCGATGTGTATATAAAATGAACAATAATATTGGGGTAAAGAAAAAAAAATATTAATTCAATAAAATCATGTCCTCTCTGGTAATTCCCGCATGGCAGAGCACTTACCCCCTGATGAACCGCACATAGTTTGCGAGGAAACACGTTGGGAAAAAACTTTTGCTTATAGAAGGTGATAATTATCTTGTTCTGGTTTTTGATACACGTGGCGACAAATGTTCTCATAAGTTATCACTTGACACTATATTATTTGCATTTCTTTTTCTATGTGACCTGGTGCTATGCAATTCCTTCTTTAATTCTTTATATTCATTAGAGTAGGGTGAGCCTCCTTAGGGTGGGGCCGTCCTTCTCGGGGTGATAACTAGGGGATTTTCTAGGGATAACCCATGACAAATTTCCTTTATAGGAATTCGCTGTTGCACCAGTTCATGTTCAGTAGTTGGTTATAAAAAATTAGGAAATTAATTTATCTTTTGATATTTAATGTCAGGTGTAGCTATTATTGTATTGATACTGGTTTGATTTATTGTTTATTGGCTTGTTTTTTAAATAACGGATTAAAAGTTATATTTTAAGGTCTTATTTCTTCTTCAGTGAAAAAGTTGCTTATAGACCTTTGAGTATCCCATATCATACCCCTTTCTTCAGTGAAAATTCCAATAATATAATATCACATTAAAGTGGTTCCTGTCTTTGGACAATCCCTCCTTACTAGAACAGTCTAAGCTGATCACAAAGTTTTCAAATTGCAGAATAAAATGTAAACAGTAGAAATAATGGAGGTTGCACCTGCACTATATGGTAAATGAAAAAAAAAAAAGGTACCAGACCCCCTTGACTGAAAACAGAAACCACATAAAGGGCGACATGTATGAAGCTCGCCGGGTCGGGGCGCGCTTTTCCGCTAGTTTTCCGGCAAAATCTGCGCCTGATTTATGTCGGGGCCGGGGCACGCTCATACATCCTATGTAAAGTCCGCCGTGTCTCGCCAGTGTGTTAGGCGCAGTGCGGGACTTTGGCACAGTGCGGGGCTGCGCCTGAGATTCGCCGCCGGAGGTAGCGCACTCATACATGCGGGGAAAAGTTCCCTGCGCCTCGCCAGTGTGTGGGGTGCAGTGCGGGGACTGAGGTGCAGTGCGGGGCTGCGCCGAAAATCTGTTCCTATGCGAGACAGGCTGGAAAACAGCGAGAAATCATTCCACATGTAGGTGCGGAGTATGAATCAAAAATCGCCTTTATAAAGGCGTTCAGCATTCTCAGAAAAGAGCTGAAACCTCAAAAATAAAAAATACATATAAAAAAATTACATTCCAAATATCCTAATTCAAGAATTAGGATCTTGGAAATTGCCGGGAAATACAGTAATTCAAATTCTGAAAGCTATTCTCATTGGTTGGCAGAAACCGGCCAATCAGAATAGGAGCGACAGTGAACCATTAAAACCTATGGAGAACTATTGACCAATCAGAATTAAAGGCGGGACAGTTCAAAATACAGTAAAAATGCAGAAAAGAGCTGATTGGCTGAGCTAGCGGGGGCTTGGCTATCCCAGCCAATCAGAATAGGAGCGACAGAGACCCATTATATCCTATGGAGAACTATTGACCAATCAGAATCAAAGGCGGGACAGTTCAAAATACAGTAAAAAGACAGAAAAGAGCTGATTGGCTGAGCTAGCGGGGGCTTGGCTATCTCGGCCAATCAGAGCGCGAGCTACTTCTCCCATTGTAGTCTATGGAGAGATCGGCGCAATGCAATCTCCGCTCTCAGCGCCGTGCGGCATGGAGTATGAATAAAAAAATCATTTTTATTAAGTGTAAAACATTCTCAGATAAAGCGCTGAAACCTTCAATAAAAATAAATCAGTTAAAACCCCGAACAACGCGTTTGTCGCCGAGACCGGCGCTACATAAGGAATTGCAATAGAGAGAATTGCCGGGAAAGACAGTAATTCAAATTGTTTAAGCTCTTCTGATTGGTCGGCATAAACCAGCCAATCAGAATAGGAGCGACAAAGACCCATTAAAACCTATGGAGAAGTTTTGACCAATCAGAATAGGAGCGACAATGTCCCATTATAACCTATGGAGAAATATAGACCAATCAAAATCAAAGGCGGGACAGTTCAAAATACACTAAAAAGTCCGAAAAGAGCTGATTGGCTGAGCTAGCGGTGGCTTGCCTATCCCAGCCAATCAGAGCACGAGCTACTTCTCCCATTGTAGTCTATGGAGAGATCGGCGCACTGAAATCTCGGCGCTCAGCGCCGTGCGGCATGAAGTATTAATAAACAAATCATTTTTATTAAGTGTAAAACATTATCAGATAAAACATTCTCTTAAAATAAATCAGTTAAATCCCGAACAACGCGTTTGTCGCCGAGACCGGCGCTACATAGGGAATTGCAATAGAGAGAATTGCCGGGAAATACAGTAATTCAAATTGTTTAAGCTATTCTGATTGGTCGGCATAAACCAGCCAAAAAAAAATATTAATTCAATAAAATCATGTTTCTTTCTTTATTTTCGTTAGCCAAGGATCAATAGTATGGGTGCAACGAAAATAAAGAAATAAACATGATTTGATTGATGTAATATTTTTTTTTCGTTACCCCCATATTATTATTCATTTTATATACACCTCGGGACACCGTCTGTAGTGTTATAATTTGATTTCGGCCGTGTACAGTTTTATTTCAGATTGCAATAGAAAACCCATAGGAGCGTCGCTCGCACTCCCATTGGTCGAAATAACGGCGCCCCTTGTAACTTAGCCAATCACAAAGCTTGCTCGGAATTTCTTTTCCCCATAGAACTCTATGAGAAAGTAGCTCGCGCTCTGATTGGCTAAGCTGGACGAGCCCCCGCCGCTTCAACCAATCAGCTCGTTTCTGCCTTTTTACTGTATTTTGAACTGTCCCGCCTTGGAATATGATTGTTCATTTTTTCTCCATAGGTTATAATGGGTCCCTGTCGCTCCTATTCTGATTGGTCAATTCTCCTCCATAGGATATAATTGGGCCACTGTCGCTCCTATACTGATTGGCTGGTTTATGCCGACCAATGAGAAGAGCTTAAACAATTTGAATTACTGTATTTCCCGGCGATTCTCTCTATGGCAATTCCCTATGTAGCGCCGGTCTCGGCGACAAACGCGTTGTTAGGGATTTAACTGATTTATTTTTTACAGAAGGTTTTAGCTCTTTATGTGATAATGTTTTACACTTAATAAAAATTATTTTTTTTATAAATACTTCATGCCGCACGGCGCTGAGCCCCGAAATTTCATTGCCCCGACCTCTCCATAGACTATAATGGGAGAAGTAGCTCGCGCTCTGATTGGCTGGGATAGCCCAGCCCCCGCCGCATTAACCAATCAGCTCTTTTCTGCCTTTTTACTGTATTTTGAACAGTCCCGCCTTGGATTTTGAATGGTTCAAAATTCTCCATAGGCTATAATGGGTCTTTGTCGCTCCTATTCTGATTGGCTGAGCTAGCCAAGCCCCCGCTAGCTCAACCAATCAGCTCTTTTCTGCATTTTTACTGTATTTTGAACTGTCCTGCCGTTGATTATGATTGGTCAATCGTTCTCCATAGGTTTTAATGGTTCACTGTCGCTCCTATTCTGATTGGCTGGTTTATGCCGACCAATGAGAATAGCTTTCAGAATTTGAATTACTGTATTTCCCGGCAATTTGCAATATGCGATTTCTTGATATTGCGCCGTTCTAGATTTTTGGAAAGTGATGTTTTTTTTTATTATGTTTATTTTTTACGTTCAGCTCTTTTCTGACACTGTTTTCCGCCTTTATAAAGGCGATATTTTCGGATTCATACTCCTGCTGCACGGAGCGGAGCGCCGAGATTTCTGTCGCGATCTTCTTCTATCTGCTTCCACGCATGTTCCGATTCTGCTTCACTTTGCCTCTGTCGGAGCATTTAGACCAAAATAAACTAGGTCTGCTTGTCGGAGCTGCCGAGCGCTGCACTGCGCCTCGCTTTGCCGACTCGCGATCGTACATGCCTCGGAGTATACGAGCGCGCCGCGTCCCGCCCCGGAAAGCCTACCCCGCGTCCACTGCCCGCCCCTTCATGCGGGGCGCAGCTGAAAGTGGCGAACGCTGCGCCTAACACTGCATCCCTGCATCCGACAGTGGGATTTGGGCTGGGAGGCGCAGGTTACACCAAAAAACAGGCGTAAAGCCCGTTGATACATGTCGCCCTTAGGGTTTCTGAATTTAAAATCTTTTACTGGCTGTATTACATAGGTGTACCCTCTATTTGCTTTTTTATACATCATCTTCTTGATCTACACTATGATGATTTTATTTTTAATTTTCATATTTCTGCCATTAGTGGTCACCATTCTATAATCCCTATATTTTCTTAAAGGGGTTGTCTCACTACAGGGATTGCTGCTTTTTATGTTAAAGATCTTGCAAAAACAAGTCACTTTGCAATACGTGTCCATTAACAGTGTTCTACCTATTCCTAGATATCCCCTCTTGTATGGGCTGCATCAGCTCCTCAGGTCACTATAGCTACAGACCTGTTCGATCTCTCCTGATAGGCTGCCAGCACTGGTCTTTATAGCTACAGACCTGTTCAATCTCTCATGATAGGCTGCCAGCACTGGTTGCTATAGCTACAGACCTGTTTGATCTCTACTGATAGGCAGCCAGTGCTGGTTGCTATAGCTACAGACCTGTTCCATCTCTACTGATAGGCTGCCAGCACTGGTTGCTATAGTTACAGACCTGTTCACTCTCTCCTGATAGGCTGCCAGCACTGGTTGCTATCGCTACAGGCCTGGCTTCTACTGCACCCTAGTAGAAGCCAGTAAACACGCCCCTGAATTCAAAATAAAACCAAGAAAACAGGACTGAGGTGAGATGAATCAATGTAGTGAGACAACCCCTTTAATCACCAATTTGCAATTTACAGTGTTATTTGAAGATTTTTTTTTGCTATGACAACTTTTTAGGCTTTTGGGCTACATTTAGGTTGGCATTAGATATTTAACATATTTTTGGTAATGGCAATAAAACAAAATAATAAAAACACAGTAAACTTTCCAACAGATCTTTCCTTATCTTATTATTTTAGTTTTCGGAAAACAAGTTGTAGTTTCTAAAAAACTAGAACTGAAAGAAGTTAGTAACTGACCAATACACAACCAAGTAAATCACAAACTGCCTGAGAACAACAAAAAGGGATCACCCCTACAATAAACATTTTAGAGTAATGCTTGATCAATCTCAACAGGCATGAGATTTCAGAAAGGAATAAGTGATTCTACAATTCTCCAGGGCCCTGTATTCTTCATTACATTGAATGACAGAGGCTCTGGTTAATCTCTATTCTTCCATACCCAAAAAATAAATCTGACAATTTTTTTTATTTTTATTTCTTAAATTTATAAAAAAAAAAAAAGGTATTTTTGTACTGTCCTCGTGGACAGCAGGATGATGGGTGGGTACTGATTTTGGTCAGTATGCCATTAACAATAAACACTGTTTGCATTGTAAAGAAAAAAAGTGATTGATACTAATTAAACGTAGAAAAATGAAGATACATAGCTTCTGTAAAAAATTTTGTAAGACTTTCAATGGGAAATATGAAGGCATCCTCCGCAAAGGTCATTTCATCTTTATCTGAAAAATAATGTTCCAGATATTGTCTGGGATCAAAGCCGTGTACATGGTAGAGCTTGCAATCGCCGGAAGCCATCAGCGAATCCGGTATCACAGACGCAGTGACTGCCTCTACACCGGGGCTGTATAATTGCTAGGAGCTCGAATTTACATCGTATATAAATAAGGAATACTGATGACATATTGACTTCTTATTTCCATGAGTCAGTCATGGGATGGATCATGTCTTATACACACACACAAAAAGTTTATTCGTTTTTTTTTTTTTTTTTTATCTCCGTCTTCTAAGAGCCTTAAAGGGAATGTGTCATCAAAAAATGATGCAAAATTATGGAAGCAGCACTACACCCACAGCAAAGAAATAGGGCTCCAAAATCTGCTCCAAAATGATGCAACAGACTGTCCACTTGGTGTGTTAAGTCACAACTCACCACCATATAGTCCAAATAACAAAAAAGTCCACGGACGTCAGCATCTTCATCAAGTGTGTGTGAGCAAACATACAGCGCAACGTTTCAGCCCATAACCCCTTAAGCCGAACGCCTGAAAAGTAGTTAATGACCAGAACATTTTTTTAGTTTTTGCCTCCTCACGTTTCAACAGTTGTAACCTTTTTATATTTTCAATGACGCAGTTGGATGAGGCCTCGTTTTATTCGAGACAAATTGTACTTTATGGGGGAATAGTTTAAGTTCACTTATAAATAATTGCAGATTTTTTTTTTTTTTTAAACATTTTTTTACACCATTCATACTTCACACTTCTTAATATTTGCTAGATTAATTCTACAGGTTATTACGGTCGTGTGGATACCTAATATGTGTAGGTTTTTTTTGTGTGTATAATATATGCACAATTATTTTTTATTAAATATTTATTTTTATTTATTTTTTTTATTAATTTTTTTTTTTTTTTACACTTTTTTTTTTTTACTGTTTTTTTTTTTACTTTTTTTTTTAAAATTCCCCCTGAAAAAGGGAGAAACTGTTTTTTTTTGTTTTACATTTTTTTTTTGTTTTATTTTTTTTTTTTTCACTTAGTTAAATGTATTTAGCCATATTCCCATTTGTAAAGGTTTTCAAAATGCCCACGTCCCCTCTTGCCCCTTAGACCATTCGCCTGCCCCCCCCTGCCCTGCCATGTCTACTGCTGGGGCTTCCCTGGTTGGCAAGGGGTCCCCGGCACACTTGGTGGTTTCTGCCTATGTACTTGCCCCTGTCCTGTCCCCCCCCCCCCCCCCAGTTTCCCCCCTTTGTTTTTGGCTTTTCCTGGGTCCCCCTGTCCTTGTGCAAATAGTTTTCCGTGCCAATTTGGCGCGGTAAAATTGTTTTCAGCTTGTAATTTACAGCTGACATTCCCACACTTTAGCCCCAACCCAGAATCACATTGGGCCCCGGTTTAACCCCCTGTTAATTATCAGCGGAACCGATAGGTCCGCAAATAACTAAGAGATGAAACCGCCAAGGGAGGAACGGATTCCTCCTCCCTTGCGTCTCCGTCCGGCGGCTAAGCAACTGCTTTTTGGAATCGCCGTGATTCCGTGCAAGCTCCTGCCCCCTTCTGACAGAACAAGCACCGGAAGCATAGAATTGCCCCTCCCGGGTTGGTCCTGTGGACGTCCCATGATGTCCCGGCCGTTACGCCCTGTTGGGCAAATATCACGGCATCGGTGGAACTGACAGTTTTTGCCCCCCATAGTAATTAAGTAAAACACAGCCAACAACATGTTAACTGATTTCCCTATTTTTTGAAATGAAGGAATCTGAAAGAATCCCTCTTATTCAAATCCCCCCTATGGGTGAAAAAGTAAAGAAAAAAAAATATTTGGAAAAAAAAGTAAAAAAAAAAAAAAAAAAAAATTGTGAAAAAGGTAAAAAAAAGTGAAAACAAATTAAACACAAACCATGAAAAAAAAAATTTAAAATAAAAAACACTACACCCCGCCCTTTTTTTTTTCCTTATCCCCTTTACAAACGCACAATCCGCCCCCAAAAAAGAATACAAAATAAATAAAGTAACCCATATTTGTTTTTTGTCCAATCGGCCCGCGTTGCAATAAGGGACCTCTGCCCTAATAAATCCCTCCATGAATAATTATAACCCGTAACGCTGAAAACGCCGTAAAAAAAAAAAAAATCACCTTTATTTAAAGATTTTTTTTCATTCCGCAGCACAATAAAACGGGAAATAGAAAAAAAAAAGCCCGATCTAAAAAATACCTCCTATAAAAACCCCAAAGTATGTTAACAAATTTTAAAACGTCAGTTCATCCCGCAGAAGAAAAGTCCTTAATAACAGCCATCCCGAAAAAAGTACAAGAAAAAAAATTATAAAAAATTTATGGCTCCCCCCTAAGAAGATCAGCGTTGCAATAAATATTGTTTATTTTACACACTAAAAACCACTTTTTTTTTTTTTTTTAAAGTGCCCCTTCAACATAAAAAAAAAAAATATGTAAAACAGATTAATCGCTTGTTAATCATATCCCCCAAAAGATCAAATCTTTAACTAATCAAGGATAACTGCCAACCCAGTGAACCGCTGTTAAAAAATTCAAAAAAAAAAACAACCTTACTTTGGATTGGCAGTATTTTTTCTTTCCAACCCTTGCCTTCCAAAAAAATTGGATTTAAAAAGCGATCAATAAAAAGCCGTTGTTCCTCCCCAAAAAAATGAAATTATCTAAAAAAACGTTAAAACCCCCTCAATCCCTCAATAAAAAGCCTCTAACAACAGGCTCCGTAAAGAACAAATAATTTTTTAAAAAGTTAAATGGCTCCCCTCGAACTATGGCGATGCAATAAAATGTGTATTTTCTTCCTGTTTTTTTGAATGAAAAAAAACCCTGTTTTTTTTAATTTGTTAAAAAATAAAAAAACAGTAAAACTAAAAAATATACAAATTTGGTAAATCCCTGTAAATCGTATCGACCTGCTGAAGTAAAGCCTAGCATGTTCATATAATACCGTAAAAACAGTGAACCGCGGCTTTATAAAAATAAACAAATAAAAAAGCGACAACAAGAATGTGAGCTGTTCATTCAAATCGTTCTCACAAAAACCTTAATAAAAAGTGAACATAGGCGTCATTACTGCACCCCAATGATTTTTACAAGATTAATAAACCATCAACTTCATCCCACAAAAAAAACTAGCCCATAATCAGCTAAACAAAAAGTTTATGGCTGTCAAGAAGTAAGGACAACTTAAAAACCTAATTTTTTTTAATATAGATGTCATATTTTTTTTTCCAATATTTTTTTGTAAGCCCTAAAAAAAAGACAGTCCGTCATCTATTTGTCCAGCCCTGGTTTTTTGTGCCCTAAGGTTTGTTGGAATCCCAGAGGAAAGGCCCAAAAACCCCCCCAATGAGTGGTTAAGAAGCCCAATTTTGTTCCCCCCTCATTTTTTTTAGGGAAAAAAAAATTCCTTCCTGAAAATCACAATCCCTGGCAATCATAAAAATCCCCCTGGATCAAAATGAACCCCTCCCCTCCTTGAATCCCTAAGTCCACCTATACTTTTGTAATATTATTTACGCTCCCAGAAAAATCATCCCAAAACCCCTTTTTTTGAACTCTGTTAAATTTTGAATTTTTCACCATGACCAGTCCCCCTCCTGGCAGAGAATCCCCATAGTCCCCCTCACTGCTTCTTTGCAGTAAAGATCCCCTTTCCCTATTGTTTTATGTAAGACAAAACCTTTTTCGTTTCCTCAAGACTTAAGGGAAGGCCCCCCCCTTGTGTTTCTTAGAATACACCCTGGTTGTATAAATAAATCTTTGAGAGATCCTCTATATGAAAAACATTTTGATGTAAATTTTAAAAACACTATTTATTTAAATGTCCCCCTGCCGAAGCCCTTCCCTTTCTCTAAACTAAAATAACCCTAAAATCCTTGCCAATTTCTTTTCCCTGTTATCTGTAGTCCATCCCCAGTTCTTTTTTTATTATTTTTTGTTTGCCCCTCCCCTTTGTAAACCCTGTTCAAGCCTTCTACCAATGTCTTTTCCCTAGTGCACTGTTTGCCCAAAAACTGTAACACAATATTTCCCGCATGGTGTTGGTCTTAAACAGGTACTTTGGTATAATGGGAAAGAATAATTGGTTTCCTCATCAAAATGTGCATCTATGCGCCCCCCTTTTTTTTTTAAATGGCACCCCAATGATCCTATTTTTGCCCTTTTTGGCTGCTGGCTGCTGAACACTGCCTGCTTACAATTAAAGGTTTTTACTGGTCCCACCCCAAGGAAAATTCCCAAGTTCCCTTCTCCCAATGTTCACTTTTTTTTTTCCCAGTGTTTTTTTTTTTATTTCCGCTAACATGTAATCCAAATGGTAAATTGTAAATTTCCTCTTTACCCCTAGATATATTTTTTTTCTATTGGTGTTTAAAAGTAAAATGAAACAGAAAAAAGCTTAATAAAAATTCATATATCATTTGGTAATTGGTTAAAAAAAAAAACCTCGACCTCCATAGTAAAGTTTATTTTTATCCCCCCCAGTCAATTTGTTACACTGCAAAAACGACCGGAACGCCGTAAAAATTTGAAAAACCCAAAAAAACAATACCGAACTTCTGCGGTTTTTCCTCCCCCAAGTTTCATGCCCCCAAAAGCTTAAAAAAAAAAAAAAAATAATGGAACCACCTGTGCACCCAAAATGCACAATAACACCCCAGATAGAGTCCCCTGAGGGGTTTGAAATCTAATATGGGGCCAACTTCTTTCTGGGGGAGTTTTTTTTCCAACCTGTTTTTTTTTCTAGTTAAAACTTTTTTGGGGGGCTGCAAATGGCGTAACATGGCCCCCACCAATAATCTGGTGCCCCAAAAGCCAAAATAAACACCTCCTGCCCCCCTTATTACGCCCTGCCATGGCGCCCCAACAGCGGCGAGTTTTTTTTTTACACCACATGTAAAAGGTTTATTGGCCGAAACTTTTTGGAAAGAAAATTTGGCTTAAAGCAAAAAAATTTTTTTGGGGTTCTTTTTTTTCCAGAAAATTCCTTGCACATATAAACCATTTTTTTAAACTAAAATTGCAGATATTTGGAAAACATTTTATTTAAAAAATTTTTTCCACAGGCCCCTAATTGCTAATAAAAATTTTGTGGAATTCACCTGTTGGGTTCCGAATATACTCACTGCCCGCCTGTGGAAAATTAATTCCTTTAAGGGAGGGGTTGTTATTGTTAATTTTTTTTTTTTTTTCCCCCATAAGGGGGGGTTGTTTTTTTTTAGGTGGGTTTATTTTATTTTAGTGTGTCCCTCAAACCTGGAAAGAAGGGCAACCTAGAAGAAATATTCCGTAAAAATTGAAAAAGAGACCCCAGAGGTCCAAGTAAGCTGCTCCTCCTATTTTTTCTGGGCTTATGGTTTGAGGCCAAATAAATTTGCCCAAAACTAAAGGGCCACAATTTGGGATATTCTTCCCAGAAAATGGGCAAGAACCTGGGGAAATTTAAAATAAGTATGTTTTCAAAATTAACCTAGTCAACATTTTTTTACCGTATCCAGTTGAAATAATGGATAAATATTGAAAATCCTTTTGCCAAAAATAAGTGAAAATTTATTTGGAAAAAATTCACCTCCACTTTTGCCTCCTAATTTTTCCCGTGAAATTACCCTAAAGGGTTTATCAAACTTCCTAACACTGTTTTTTAAATGTTACTTTTAAAGGGTTCCCCCCTAGTTTTCTTATAATGGAGCCCATTTAATGGGGTATTCCTAAACCATACAGGCCCCACAAAGCGCAAACCGTCCAAAAGAACTGGACAGGTCTCTAAAAATTTAATGTATGTTTTCAAAATTTTATGAAAATGTGGAGAAATTTAACTACTAGTTTTTCTAAAGCCCCCTAATTGTCCGTTAAAAAAAAAAAAATAAAAAATTTAAAAAGAATGAATGCCAACCAATAGTTGAAAACATATGGTTAAATTTACTTAGTTTGTATAAACTATTTTGGGTGGGGGAATAATTATCTTGATCTTGCAAAAACGCAAGAAATTTTGGAAAACTTTTAAAATGAAAACAAAATTTTTTTTTTTCCAAATGTTTTTTTTCATGAAAATTTTTTTCATATTTTTTTTTCACAAACAAACCAAGCAATTGTTTATGGATCAAAATTTTTCTTACTAACTATATAAAGAACAATGGGCGCTCACAAATGTAAATGAAAAATCCCGACGGGTCGGGGCGCACCTTTCCGCCATATTCCCCCGGGCGGCCCTGAAAAATTTTTTATGTTTTCCCCGGGGGCCGGGGCCCGCCGCTTCAAAAATTACATAAGCAATGGTAAAGTCCCTGCCCGCGCCTCGTCCAGTTGGTGTTTAGGCCGCATGGCGGGAACTATAGCGCAGTGGGCGGGCCGGCTGGGGCGCCTAAGGTAATATCGGCCGCCGAGGTTTAAGTTGCGGTCATTACATGCGGGAAAAGTCCGCCGCGCCCTCGCCAGTGTTGTTTAGGCCGCATGGGCGGGGAACTGAAAGGGCCCGGGCAGGAAGCGGGCCCCCCTTTGCGCCCCTATGAAATTTCGCCGCCCGGAGGTAGCGCAAACTCCATACATGGACGGGGAAAAGTTTTCCCCCTGCGCCTCGCCCAATTGTGGTATCGGGGCACATGGCGGGGGTACAATTGGTGCCGCAGTTGGGCCGGACTTAGCCCGCCGTGGGGGGGGGAACCCCTGGGCGGCCGAAAAACAAGATTTCCGATGCGAAAAGACAGGCCTGGTACAGCGAGGAAAAATTCATTCAGTATGTCGTTGGGGCGAGAGTACTGTGGAAATCAAAAATCGCCTTTATAAAGGCCTTTTCTACATTCCTTCAGAGAAAAAGAGGCTGAAAAAACCTAAAAAAATAAAAAATATAATAAAAACAAAATCAAAACTTTTTTCCCATATCCCCTAATTCAAAGGAAATTAGGAATTATTGGAAAAATTGCCAGAAAATAACAGTAAATTTCAAAATCAAAAGCTATTTCTGATTGGGTCTATGCATAGAACCAGGCCAATTCAGAAAAATAAGGAAGCCTGAACAGGTTTAAAACATTTTAAAACCTATGGGAAAAGTTTTATTTTTTAGACCAAACCAGAAATCCCACGGCCGGGAATAGTTTTTTTCTGTCAAATACAGTAAAAAAATACTGAAAAAGAGCTTGATTGGCTGAGCTTAAGCCGGGACCTTGGCTAGCCCTCAGCCCCCAATTTTCAGAATAGGAAGCGACAGAGAACCCAAATTTTCTTGCCTATGGTGAGGAAAAATTTGAGTTGACCAAATCAAGAAATAGGAGAGCGACTGTGGGCCCAATTCCTAAAACCTATGAAAGGGAAGTTTATTAACCATCAGAAAGCCCGCCGTGTTTTTATTTTCCTTTTTTTATTTTCGTTGGCAAAACCCATACTATTGATACCCCTTGGGCTAACGAAAATAAAGAAATAAACCATGATTTTTTTTGATTTTAAATTATTTATTTTTTTCGTAACCCCCCATATTATTAAAAATTTTCGTTTTTTTTTTTTTATATACACATCGGAAACCAAACTTTTTTTCCCTGTATTGTATTTGTATAAATTTTGAGTTTTCGGTCCCCGATGGTAACCAGTTTATTTTTGTCTTTTTCAGATTTGCCTTTAGAAAAACCCCAAGGATCCGTCCCGCCCCCCTCGCTCCCTCCACCCATTGTCCAAATTTTAAAACAGCGCCCTCTATTTTTTTAACTTAACCAATTCACAGAGCGCAACTTCAGAAATTTTCTTTTTTCCCCTAGAACCTCTTTAATGAGAAAGTAGCTTCGCGCCTCGTTGATTGGCTAAAGCTGGAACGAGCCCCCCCCCGCTTGCCCTTTCAACCAATCATCTCGTGTTCCCTTCGCATTTTTTTTTTTAACTGTAATTTTGAACTGTCCCCCCCGCCCTTTGAATATGAATTTTTTGGTCAATTTTTTTCTTCCATAGGAGATAATGGGACATTGGGTCCGCTCCTATTCTGATTGGCCCTTTGGTTTTTAATGCCGACGCAATGAGAAATCTCTTAAACCCAATTTTTTTGGAATTAAAACTGTAAATTTTCCCCCGCGGATTTTTTCCTCTCTTATTGCAATTCCCTATGTTTAATGCGCCGGTCCCCCCCTCGGCAGACAAACGCGTTGTTCGTGGTTTATATTTTTTTTTTTATTAACTGCTTTTTTATTTGTTAAAGAAGGTTTTTTAGTTTCGGCCACCGTTTATCTGGATAAATGTTTTTTTGAAACACTTAATTAAAAAAATGTTTTTTTTTTATTATACTTTGTTTTCATGCCGCGACGGCGCCTGAAGGGCGCCGAGATTTTGTCCAGAGCCCGCCCATTCCTCTCCATAGACCTAGTATAGAAATGGGAAGAAGTAACTCCGCGCTCCCTGAATATTTGCTGGGCAATAGCCAAGCCAACTGCCTAGCCTCAGCAATTTCAGCTTATTTTCTGTTTCCTTTTTTTTACTGTAAAAAAAATTTTTTTTTTGAAACTGCCCCCCCCCCCCCCCCCCTTGAAATTTTTGATTGGTCCAAAACTTCCCCTCCATAAGGAAAATATAATGGGACGTTTTGTTCCTCCCTGAAATATTGCCTTATTGGCCCGAGCTAGCCAAAGCCCCCGCTAGCCCTCACGGCCAATCACTCTTTTTTTCTGTTCTTTTTTTTTAATGTAAGTTTTTGAATTATCCCGCCCGTGGGAAAAATTTTCCCTGATTGTCCCGTAAAAACTTTCTCCATAACTAGAAATGGGTTCTTTTTGTCGCTCCCTAATTCCCTGATTGGCCGATGCCTTAGCCAAGCCCACCCCGCTAGCTTTTCGAGCCAAATCAAGCCCCGCTTTTCCTGTCTTTTTTTACTGTTATTTTTTTGAAATTAACCCGCCGTTGGGGGATTCTGATTGGTCCATCTTCCCCATAGGGTTTTTTTAATGGGTTTTTTCACTGGGTTCCCCCGCTCCCTATTCTGAATTGGCCTTGGTTTTAATGCCGACCAATGAGAAAAAATAGGTTTTTTCCAGAATTTTGAATTACTGTTAATTTCCCGCAAAATTTGTTTTTCCATATCCTTAATTCACTTTTATATTTGCCGCCCCGTTCTAAGAGGTTTTTTTTTTTTGGAAAGTGGTTTTTTTTTTTTTTTTTTTCATTTATGGGGTTTTTTTATTTTTTTTTTTACGTTTCAAGACTTCCTTTTTTCTGACCACAGTTTTTTTTTGTTTTTTTCCCGCTTTTATAAAGGCGATTTTTTTTTTTTTTCGGAAATCATAACTCCTGCTTGCACGAGCGGAATTTTTTTTTCTGTTCCCCGCGATCCTTCGATCTGCTTCCCGCAATGTTTTAATTTTTTCGATTCCTGCTTCAAACTTTTTCACCGCTGCGGAGCAATTTTTAGACCAAAAAAAAAAAAAAAAACCCGGGGCTGGCTGTAGAGCTTCCGAAGTTGCCTTGCCACATGTTTTCCTCGCTTTGCCCGACGTTCCCGCCAATCCCCCCCGTAATGCCCCTCGAGGTTTTTTCGAGCGCGCCGCGTCCCACCCGCCCCCCCGGAAAAGCCCCTACCCCCCGCCCACACCCGCGCCCCAAAACTGCCCACCCTTGTCATTCGGGGCGCAAGAGCTGAAAGTGGCGAAGCAACTTTGCCGCCTAACACTTTGGAAATCCCCAGCTGTCCGACCAGCAAGAAAAAAAATCGGGCTTGGGGAGGCCGCAAAGTTTAATACGCCCAAAAACGGGCCGAAAAGCCCGAATCATACATGTTTGGCCCTCCCGAATTGGTTTGTTCAAACAAGAAAAAACAAATTTCCTCTTGAATCACAATGGAAATTAGGTAAAAAGTGGTGGAAAAAAATTTTATTTCTCAACATAAAAGTGACCACATTGCCAAAGATTTTTAAAAAAATAAGGCCAGGGAAGGCCTTGGTCACCCTTAAGGGGTTAAAAATGCCTTTTAATTTTTTTTCGCGGCTGACCAAAGCTTCCCTAATGAAATGGGCTTTTTTATTTTTTTTTTTTTTTTTTTTTTTTTTTTTTACAATTTTTGCCATACCCATAATACTGGCCAAATTAAGTGAAACCCCATAAAAATTCCCCTTTTTTTTTTTTGAGAGGAGGGATTGTTTTTTTTTTCTATGGAATTTTTTTCCCATCAAAGAAGTAGAGAAACAATGCCATAACTTTTAATTTCTAATTTAATAGTACAATTTCCAATTGAATGTACAAATTTACAAGTTCAATTGTAGTTTTAATTTATGTTTTTTTTTTTAACTAACTTTTAAAGAATATTAAAAAAAACTTTTCCCATAAAAAAAAATGTTTTTTGCAAATCACCATTTTTTCTGAGGCCAATAACCTTTTTTTAAAATTTTTTTTTTTTTTTTTTTTTCCTAATATTAGAAATTTTTTTTCCGGCGGTTTTCCCCCATTTTTTTTTTTGTGGGGCGAGTTCCCCTAGGTTCTTTTATTTTTTGTGCCAATTATTTGCAGTGTATGCGACCCTTTTTTTTGAATCCTTTTTCATTTAACTGGTAAAGCAGAGGGGCCCAAAAAAAAATAAAAAAGTTGACAAGGAGTATTTTTTTTTTTTTTTAAATGGTGGTTTTTTTTTTTTTCAACCATGTGGGAATACATCATAGTTTTATATTTGTGGTTTTTTTAGATTCAAGGCCCTTCAGCCTTAATATTCCTAAAACATGTTATGAAGGAAAGGCAACTTTTTTTTTGGTTGCCATTTTTTTATAAAATGGATCCAAAATATTATTTTCCCCAGCTCCCCTCCCCCAACGCCTGTTGGGTGGGTTTTTTTTTTTTTGGCCCCGCGATTAATCGAACTTTAAGGCGCATTTTAGTAAAATTTGCCCTCCAAACTGGTTAAATAAAGGCTATAATTGAATTCCTTTTGAGATAATTTCTAAATGAATTATATATTCCCGCGAGTTGATAAAATTTTACTCTACCATTTTTTAGTGAAATTTCGGGGATTGAGTTTTTTTTTTGATACCAACCACCAATAATTAGGGAATTCCAGATGTTCTTCCCTTAACAGGTTGTTCTGTTTTTCCCGGAAACCAACAGATAAGGAACAGTGGTATTTGGAAAATATAAAAGTAATCAATCGAAGGACATCCAAAAGGAGCTCTCCCCCCTAAGATGCCTTCCATCTTAAAAAGAAATTGAGAGGATTGTCCCCCCCCCCTCCAAGATGAATACCCGCGTGAAACTTGTTTTTTATTGATGAGATTGTTGATTCAATTTAGAACAGAGGGGGTTAAATCCCACAATCCATTGTTATGGAAGGAAGAAAAAAAACAAATTTTGGGATTTTTCAGGGGAACAGAATAAAAGAAAAAAGATAAAATAAATGAAAAGATGGAAATTGGTTTTCACGACTTTTTTTTCAATCCTTTTTGTTTTGTGGAATGAATTTTTTATTTCCCCAAGGCGCTATTTTTGTTTTCCCGAAAAAAATGGTTTCGTTAATGGGTAAAGCCTATCCTAATAATAGAGTGGAAATTTTTATGTCCACCGTCCCCGTTGAAGTTTTTTTTGTGATTTTATCAAAAAGGTTCCCAACCCCAACCTAACTGACAAAAATCATCTGTCAGATGGGGGGGGGGGGGGGGGGGGGGGGGGGGGGGGGGGGGGGGGGGGGGGGGGGGGGGGGGGGGGGGGGGGGGGGGGGGGGGGGGGGGGGGGGGGGGGGGGGGGGGGGGGGGGGGTGGGTTATCCCCCCTTGGTGAAGAGGTCCCCGCGGCAAAAAACTTTTTTTTTACAGACGGCCAGATAAGGGTTTAACTTTTTTAAACCCCATGTATTGAGCTTTGTTCACGAATGTTTCTAATTAAATAACTAAAAGGAAAGAAAATAACATAGCTCCAATCCCCCCACACTTGGGGTAAGGGCAATGTTAACCACGGGCGATTTTTTTTTTATGGGATTAGGTGTTTTTTTATTCTGAGGCATTTTCCTAGCCGAAAAACCCCTTTGTTCCCAAAACGCTTTTCTTCCCGCAAAAACACCCCCCCCAGTTTTTTTTCATTTTCAATTTTTGAATTTCTTAAGAAATTTAAAAAACCCTTCCCGTTTGTAGTTTTATTCAACACATGACAGTTTTTTTTTTACAACGCCTTCTTTTTGGAAGCGAACTAAAAAGAATGTCCCCCCCCAATGTCCCCAAAAATTCTTGAGCGTGGTTTAGGCCCCCGCGTTTTTAGGTGCGGTTTTTTTTCCGGTGGCGTAAAAAAAAAAATTTTAAGCGCGGTTTTTTTTTCGCCGGGGTTTTTTTTTGTTCCTGCTTATCATTGTAAAATGGGTGAAAACCTCGTTTGAAAAACCTGATCCAAAAACCCTGAAATCCAAAACCCCCCTGAATCCAAAAAAACCTCGGTTCAATAAACCCTCAATCCTTGAGAAAAGCGTGGTTTTTTTCGGGCAAGGTTATTTTTTTTTGGATGGTGGTTTTTTTGGAACGAGGTTTTTTTTGGGCGAGGAAATGCTCCAAAAACCCCTTTCGACCCCAAAGAAAACCCTCGTCCAAAAAGACCCGTGTGGAAACAATTCCCCCAAAAAGGAATCCAAAAAATAAAGTTAGCTTTTTCCTTTAACATTGTAACTTTTTCCTGATATGTTAGTCCCTTGACCCCAACTGCCAATCTCCACCCCTCATCCCTTGACCCTTTAGTTGCTGTTTTATCATGCCCACCCCTCCCCACCCACCCCTCCCTTTCAATTCTAATCCCATTAACCTCTGGCTCTTCCCCTTCCCTCATTTTAAACATAGCGGGCCATCACCGAAGTAACCCATCCCTAAAAGGAAACCCATCCTCTTGACCCTGCTCCCTTCAACCTGTTTCCCAATATCGTCCCCCCCATCTCAAAAAACTTGCTTTTCCAATTCTGCCTTCTAAACTCCTTAAGCCACCGCGACACGTTCCCATTTTCAACTGTTCCCTCTTCCCATCTGCCCCTTCCCCCAAAACTCCTCTCCCTTGAACCCCTCTCCAATTCGGGCCCCTTTCGGTCCCCCCCCCCGCCAACTGCCCCCTCTGAAACCGACCTAACCTAAGGTCCACCATGTTTGACCTAGCAACTGCCAAAGCCTCAAATCCCACTTACCTCCTTGTGCTCCTCCTCCCGTAGACCTGTTCCCCCTCCTGGCCCTTTGACCACTGGTCGAGAACCCATTCCCCTTCCCCCCTGCTTTAAAACACATCCCCCTATCCTCCCCTCCGCCATCAACGGACCGGCCCCTCCTTCCTGGATTCCTCACTCGTTACCTTCCCAAACTGGATTCGGAAAAACCTTTTTTCAGCTTCCCCCTTCTCCATTCTCGCTCCCCACCTCCTCCCTCCCCAGCCCTCTCTCTTGTCGGTGTCCCACCCAAGGGTCCCAATTCCCTGGGCCCCACCTAAATCCCTTCCCCTCTATCTTTACACCCTTTGGGCCCTCGGGGCAGCTCCATAGCCCTTCCACATGCCTTTTGTTTCCCATTACCACCTGTATGCTGAACGAATACCCAACTCTACATCTCCCGGCCCCACATAAAAAAGTCCCCCCCCACCTTCTCTTCCTCCTCCCGATTTTCCCCTACTGTTTTCTTTCCGTCATTTCCCTCCCCTTCTTCTCCTCCCGTTCCTCCTAAAAAAACACAAAACGTGGAGAAAAAACTGAAATTCATTAATTCTCCCACCCCAAATCCCACTCCATCCTCCTCCACCCTGATTTCTTCCCAAATCACTGTTAATGGCTACACTCTCTCAAACCAGCAACCACAGGTCCCGCGGCCCTTGGGGGGAAATAAATCCTTTTTGAACTTCAATCTGTCCTTTCAAAACCGCACATCCAAAACCCTCAACCTCTGCTTTGTTCCGCACCTCCCAAACCTAAAAAAATATTTGTTTTTCCCGAATATCCCGCTCATTTTTTCCTTACTCTGAAAGCCAAACAAAAATGCTGGTCATGCCCCCCTCATCAATCTCAACGACCCACCGACTAAACTGCAAACATCCCCCTTCTCTGTTGGGCCACCCAGCTAAGCACGTCCCCCTCGCTCCCACTCCAAATCCCATCCTTAAACTCCTGCTGGCCCCCGTCCCCCTTAATACCCACCTCTCTCCTCGCGACCCCGTTCCCGCCTGCCCCCTCGTCCCGCACTCTGCCGACATCGCCCCTTCATTCACTGGCCCCTACCTAAAATCCCTCAGGCGAATCCAAAGTACAAAGCTAAGCAAAACTTCCCCGACCTACCCAGGCCCTCCTCCATAACCCAATTCCCTTCCAAAGATCTCTTGCCTTAAATCCCTCCTAAAAAAACTCTCCCCTACACCCAAAACCCTCCACCTTTCCCCTCCTCAGGACCCTTCTCCGCTGCTTCCCCTCTCTTCAGCCCCTTCCCCCACACAACCATCTACAAGACCTTTTTCTTCCCCGGCTTTCCGACCCACACTCTTGGAACCAAACTCCCCAAATACACCCTTCAGACCTCTCCCCCCCCCACTCCTCAACGACATTTTTTTCAAACCGTAACCTAATAAACCTAACTCTCTTTCAGACCTATTAACACCCAACCATTAAACCGTGTTTTGCACTGCTTCCCGCCCCAGCAAAACATGTCTGCCCCTCCACCCTTTCTGTTCCACCTCTTTCACCCCTTCCCCTGTTAGAATTTAAGCCCTCCGGGCCAGGGACCTCTCTCACCTCTGTTACCAGTTTTTTTTGTTTAAGTCACTTTAAATTGTCCCCCAACTTTTTGTAAAATTTGGTTTTTTTGACGCAATGTTATTTTTATGTTACCTGGGGCCTAAAATGTAACAAGCGCCCTGGAATCAAGGGTTTTGCGCCCAAAATAAAATTGATTAATAAATAATAATTAATATTATGTTTTTAGTATAATGTCCATCAAATGTCCGTTGGCGGTTCCCCATTCCCATACGTTGGGGAAGAAACCACCCCTAAGCCCGTGTTGCGAGACTGTAAAAAAAATCGCTAAAACAACAGTTCTTACATTAACAAAGTAGAAGCCCCTATTACCTGCCCCAATCCCATATCTCCACTTAGGGTTGAGAAAACTCATAAATTGTACCCCTCCCGCAAAATGAAAGAATTTATCCATTTTTGTTTTGACCCATATTCCACCACTTATCGACCACGGTGGGGTGGACCGCATAAATTTAATTTGAAACAGAGGGTAATCAAGGGAAATAACCCATCTAGAATACTTTTGTTTGTTTTTTTCCAAGAGGAATTGAACAGGGAAATTTTTTTTAGAATTTGGTAATTTTTAAATTTGTGGATATAGTGAAATTTCCTTTTGTTTACTGTCTGTAAAAAGCATATTCCTTGTAATATTGGGGCCCTTTTTTTTATACAAAGTGGGGGAGGATGTGAATATTTTTTTTGTTTGTTTAAAGTCTGTTTTGTGTCTAAGAAAATTCTTGCCATCCCAACGTGCCCCCTACAAATATCATTTAGTTTGATACACATTTTTTTTGAAATTGCTATGACCCTTTTTTGGTTTTTGGTGGATCCTGAACGGAAGGTTTTTTTTTGGAATTGTTTATAATTGTAAGGGTTTTTTTAAATCCTAATAAATTTAATGCATAGTAAACAAAAATAAAATAAAATAATATATATTATATAAATTATTATATATAATAATTATATAATATAGTACATACCACAATATATAATAAAATTTTTCCCCTTTTACTTGCCCTAAATTTTAAATTTTTTGGGAATGTTATTTTAAAATGCACTTTTAATTTTTGGACAGACCATATCCCTTAGTTTTATTTTTTGCCCTTTCTTTCCTTTCATTCGGAAACCCCTCCCTAGCGTGGTCCCCCCAATCAAAAACCCAGTGGAAATTACAAATTTAGGAAAATTTGGTTTCATGTGTTGGGCCAGAGCGGCATCGGCGCGTTAGCCCGTTTTGTTGAGTCCCCCCATGGAATTTTTCCATCCCGACTTTTGGGCACCTACACCGCGCAAAAATGCGGGAACCATATTAAACATCTCTGCCGCAATGGTGTTTTCGGTTTTAAACTACACCTGACTGACATAGCTTCAGGCAACGTGGCTATGGGGTAAAGTTTTCCCTCCAGATGTAAAATATTAAAGATTAAATTTTTGAAACCCCTATTTTGTTTTTGTAAAATCTTTATTGTCATGTAAATAATATCCTCTTCCTAAGAAACTTTTTTTTTGGATAATTTTCACTTTCATTATAGTCCCTTTTACAACTATCCATGAATATGTTTTTCCTTATCGATGCTTTCTCTCCGCTTGGTTTTTAGGTTAGTTTTATTTGTTTAAAGATCCGTGAGGACACAATCTAGTGGTACAACATTTTTATTATTACAATGCACAATGCAATTCCCCCTGTTTTTGAAGGTCCATATTTTAATAAAAACCCTTTAAATAAGTTTGAATGAATGAATAAATGTAAATTAATTAAATAATACAACCCTTGGTTTTTGGTATTTGTTGAGGATTAAGTGGTTTTTAAAATAACAAATATTGTGAGTAATGAATAAGGGTAAAAACATTTTAAGGATCATAAAAATAAGAAAATGGAAATTTTTTTTTTTGGGATATAAAAAGTTTTTTACAAAACAATTTTTTTTTAAATGAAACCCTAATTTATTTTTTGCCCATTTAGTTTTTCGGTTTTAAAAGAAAATATACCATAAGGAAAAAAATAATGAATATTTTTTAAAGGAATGGGTAAAGAAATAAAGAAAAAACCTAATGTTTGTCCTATATAAATTATTGAACTAATCATTTTTTTTTTGTTTTCCCAATTACTAATTGTTTTTTTTTTTTATTTTTTTTTAATTTTTTTAGAGGTTTTCCCTATTGAGAAAGATCCTAAATGTAGACGATAACCGTTTGTTTTTTTTGGTTTATTAGAATCTTTGAATGCGTGTTGATATGGAAACACCACATATGAAGTCGGGTTTTATTTGTATTGGAAAAGATAAAGTTTTGCAGACAATAAAAATAAAAAAATTTTTTTTTCAATTTTGGAGTGAAACCCCATTCTTTTTTAGTGAATTCCCCCTTTTTGGTGTGCACCCTCAAAGGACCGTGAGTGTCGAGGACACATTTTATAATTCAAAGGCTATGATAGGCTGGAAAAAGGGAAAGTCATTTGAATAGCTTTTCATGAATAAAGACTATGGGTCTGATCCGCTTGGTGGGGCCACAGTCCCCCCCGCAAGGCCTTTGGCTGTGCGGCTTTGTTTAGTAAATAAAAGGGTGAGGGGCAGCAAAAAAAAAAATGTAAATTTAATGTAGTAAAAAATTTAAAATATAAAAATCTGAAAAACATCACAGTTTGGGTTATTTTAAAAGTAAAATTAGTTTTAGATTCTATTAATTTTTAAATACAATTTTTTTTGAAAAATATTTTTTTTTTTAAAGTCACAGTCCCCCCCTCCCTGCCACTGCCCCTTCTTCCCGGTCACAAAGCATCCCACAATACCCTCCCCATAGAAATCAAAAAAGTCTGCTCCTGTTCACGGTTTTGGTAAAACCCTGAACAAAACCCTAAAAAATTTTTCCCAAATAATGTTTAAAAAACAAAATCAGACGGGCCCCCCCCCCATAATTATACAAATAACAGAATAAAAAAAACAGTCAAAAAAAAAAAGGCTAAAATAAAAAAAAATATGTATCAGTATCTGGTTTTAAATAGTAAAAAAAAAAATGGTGATAGATTCTCTTTAAAACATTACTTTAACCACTTTGTCGCAGCCATTTTCGGATATTTGTTTTTCGTGTTTTTCTCCCCAGCTTCTAAAAGCCATAACTTTTTTATTTTGCCATCTACATAGTTATATGAGGGCTAGTTTTTCTGCAGGACAAGACCATCCACCTGCTGCCCAGGCTGCGGCACTTAGTTACTTACCAGTCCACGCTCCTGTGTCCCCTGCTCCTGCCTGTGCCGGCCGCCGCCTGCCTGTCCCCGACTATGTCTCTGGATTACGATTTTGTACCACGCAGTACCCCGGCCTCCATCGCAAGCAAGTCATGTCAGGGGTAGCGACCTGGTAGCCTCACGCTGCAGCAAGTCCATCCTGCTTTGCGGCGGGCTCTGGTGAACACCGGGGGCTATTTAGACTCCGCTCCCTGGCATGGCTTAACTATCATCGCTTGCGGTGGTCCAGCGAATCCACCAAACCCGTTACATGTACTTTTCAATGGTGCCATATATAGTAGTGGGAAACCCCCCAAAAAATTCTATGTGCAATTGAAAATTTAAAAAAAAAAAGCGATTGGGCCATTTTTGGTATGGGTTTATTCCCATAGACGACAATAGAAAAAAATTACCTGTAGTCTCCCACAGCTTGTTTTTTCTCTGCTCGACTTCTGTCGCTGGCGTATTATGCAACATGTTGGTTAATACGCCGGCGCTTTTAGTTTTTTTGGCATCTTCCCATACAATTAATTATATGGACGATGGCAAAAAATGAGAACCGACCCCAGTTTTTGTGCAAAACGTGACAAAAACCACGGTCCTGCATCGGACAAAAGTGGTCGGCTTTCAGCCTTAGACAACTTTAATAACCGAGGCCGAGTAACCCAACCGGTCTCAAGGAGATGCAGCTGAGAGTGGGAATTTTATAATTAAAAGTACATGATGAAAAAAACGGAACTGATAAGAAAAATAAATTGCCTTATTAAAGTAAACGTGTTGCTCAGTGATAACAGCCCCATTTAGCAGGGATTGTTGACTTGTCTCCAGCACGAAAAGATCCAATGTCATAAAAAATGTATCTCGTTTATTGAAAAAATATCCATTAAAAATTACACGTCAGAGAAATGCAACAGTAAGACATGACAGCCAAAAGAAGAGACACAGGAAAATTCATGCTAACGCATTTCGGGCGTCTAAATAACGCCCTTACTCATAGTGATGCTATGAGGAAGGGCGTTATTTAGTAAAAACCTTCGGCGCCTTGCATCTTTCTGTTGGTTTTCCATATATTCAATTGCACGGCCAATGGAAAAAAAACTGAAACTGACCGTAGTTTTTGCGCAAAAAGTGACAAAAACCGCGGTCGTGCATCGGACAAAAAACTGGTCGACCACCACACGGTTTTTGTCCGATGTTGTGTGGATCTAGCCTTAGTCACTGCAAATGAGGGTAGTAGCAGGAGAAAATGTTCAAAACTTCAATGTAAGCCATGAAGAACAAACACATTATATCATTGTGATTTATTGCTTTCAGGTTTGTCACATGGACATGGGCATCCATGTGCACCAGGAAAGACATTTGTAAGAGCTTGAACAGTAAAAAAAACAAAAAGGCGGGCAACAAAAATAATAAAAGGACTGGGTGGACTTTTCAGTACACAGAAAGATTGGAAATTAGGGTTATTTATTTAGAAAAAAAGACGGGTTCGGGGGGACATAATAAATATGTTTAAAAACATCAAAAGTCAATATAGGATCTCCTCCCAAGATTTTATTATACACGGGGCCCTGTATCTAGAACAAGGGGGCATCCTTTACGTCTTGAGAAACGAAAGTTTCTACATAAACATAGAAAGGGATTCTTTACTGTAAGAGCAGTGAGACTATAAAAAATCTCTGCCAGAGGGAACTGGTCTGGTGAATTCAAAAACCCGGAGTTCAAAAAGGGTTTTGGATGCATTTCTGGAGCGTAATAAATAACAATTTTATAGTGACTAGGTTTCAGGAGAGATCCTTGATCCAGGGATTTTTCTGATTGCCAGTTTGGGAAAGTCAGGAAGGAATTTTTCCCTGAAATGAGGACAATTGGCTTCTACCTCATTGGGGGTTTTTGCCTTCCTCTGGATCAACACCTTAGCACAACAGGCTGAACTAGATGGACGACTTGTCTTTTTTTAGCCTTACAAACTATGAAACTATGAAACTATGAGACATAGAGAATGAATGACCTTCAAACACATTTCACTCTTACACTGAAGCTCCTCATCGTTATCCATTTTCACCGATAAGAGTTTACAATTATATTTTCATCAAAAATAAAAATTTGATTGCTCTCCCAAAATTTTGGATGACTGGCAGGGCATTTCATTTCTCTCTATAATAAAGCTAGTTCTGCTGGTGAGACATCATTTTCGTTACCAAGCTCCTGTCAGTAAAAAGCAGCAAAACCCCTCTGTACAGTGCAGAGCTCGGGAACAACGTGAAAGTAGGGAGCAGTAGGGATTGATGGTCATTTTTATCTGAACTATGTGTTGCATTTGGCACTGTGGGAGCACTGTAGGACAATGTGGACAGATTTTAGCACTCTGTGCACACTTTGATATATACAGTATGTGCGCAATGTGTACCTTTTTGGGCACAGTATGACACTTTGGGGACTCTTCTGGTCTATATGGACATTGTATCTGTATTAGCACCATTTGCTTGCTTGTGTTTATTCTATACTATACTACAGTATACTATACTACAGTATACTATACTATATTAAACTATACTATACTGTACTACAGTATACTATACTAAACTATACTATACTGTACTATACTACAGTATACTATACTATACTAAACTATACTGTACTATACTACAGTATACTACATTATACTATACTATATTTAACTAAAACTCATACTACACTATACTATACTATATTAAACTATACTATACTGTGCTACAGTATACTATACTATACTGTACTATACTACAGTATACTATACTATGCTATACTAAACTACTTTATGGTAGCTGCATAGCACTGTTCTGGCAATAACTTACTATGTGAAGAAAGTATGGATCTAGATGAAAATAATATTATATGATGGCATAGTGGCCACTGTAGACCTATTTTTGGCTGTACAGTTAGGCTATTAATGTTAAAGTCCTTTTTGTAAGGTCCACAAAATACCTGTAATACATGTAGAACTGTAAATATTAAACATGAATAAAGCAAAGACCTGTTATCATCTGATTCCGTGTGATCTCTTTGTCAATAGGAATGAACTAGGCTTTGTTTAATGCAGTCATCCTCTGCAAACAATGATAGCACCTGAGGATCAGGAGAAGTCATCTAACACTAACTGCAAAGTATACCTGGAAAATACTAAGTCCCATAGCAAAGTGGTTTTGTTTAACTCTCTAAGAGCGCACACCATCACCTCAGATGAATTCTCAATGTAAGGTGTTGTATTCTGTAAGGATCCTGTTCTTAGCCCCCAAATGTGCTGCATGATCACATGTTGGGAAAGGGGCTGTGATAGGCCAAGGTCTCATGGTGCGGTAGCCAGTTGTGGACAAAACTATGATCCCCAATGGCCATTCGAGTTTGCCAGACAAACAGTGATGTTTACGCCAAACTTGTGAAGGCATTGGCTGCTGTGGTTTTGTCTGCATGTGGCTGACACACTGGGAGTCCCTGGCCTTAAAGGGGTTGTTTCATCTCAAAGTTTCATAGGATGCATGAATGAAATAATGCTGCTTTGCTCTGTCACTTCCTGATCAAGCTGTCTGTAATTAGTATGAGCTCGGTGTATTCAGACTTCTCTGTTTATTAGTCTACATTAAATAAATTTCAACTTATTGTAGGCTTAAATACTGGTTGCGGTTTGGCAGCGGCATATGCAGGTCCCCACCTGCTAAATAACTATTCACCGTCTTGCAATTATGCCATCTGCTCACAGGATATCTTTATCCAATAACATTTATTTCATATATATTAGGCAGTAACACATGGAGTGTAATATTGCAACTTCTTTAAAAGAGAAAAGTCTTAGTGACACTATTCAAAAACCTGCAATTCAAGGTACAGTCCTGAGTTCCCGAGTCCCAATCTAAGTGGAATCATGCAGCGGAAGCCGGTATCTCGTGCTCTCGGTTCTCTCATACATCTCAGAGCTGACCTGCCAACAGCTGCTGCTGATTCGTCCGCGCGACCTCACACGCGGTCACGCGACGTTTCGGGGGTCACGCCCCCCCTTTCTCGAGCGTGAAGGTAAGACCTGACTGATCTCCTTATATATCATTGCCTATCTAAAAACATATACAAAAAATATATACAACGAACATGTACTTACACATACAATTAAAACAATACATTTAACATAGTTTAGGGCTAGACAACATAATCCTTATTGATGTAATTATCTTTATTCATATTCTTATCATAAATTCTATTTTTAATTTAATTTTAAAATCTAAATACACTTATCATCTTCTTGTACTAAATCAGCCTCAATCATGAGTGTAGCGTGGGCTTATCACTACCATGCTGTTGATTATATATATACTTTCCATTGGCATTCCTCATTAAGCCCTCTAGGTGATAAGGTTTGTAGTCGATGTATCCAATATACCTCTCGACGCAGCAATCTGAATTTAATTTGTTCTTGGTATCATCCTGAACTTCCTCAATCACACACTACCTTAGATCGGTCACTTGGTGACCGTATTCATGAAAGTGTCTCGCTACGGACAACTCCATATATTTAGTGGAGCCAGGCTTGTCAATCCTACTTTGTTGCTCAGTTCTTTTTGCATATAAACGAATTTGTGATTTGTGCTCATTTAATCTGACCCGTATCATCCTTGATGTCTGGCCAACATATCCCTTACCACAAGGGCATTTTAGAAGGTAGACTACATTTTTTGTAGTACAGGTATAAAAACCTCGTAACATAATCTGCTGGCCAGACATAGGATGAGTAATGTATGGGCCTTTTATTGCGGCATGACAATTTTGGCATAACAGGCATGGATACGTGCCCTTTCTCTGTGTATCTAGGAACATTTGTCGTGACGTCTTCTTCAGCCCTGAAGGTGAATTACCAGTACAACATCTCAACAAGAGATTCGAGACCCTAAAAAAGAAGGAACTGAATCTTCAACTACACGCATCGACTCTTATGGAATATCTTAAAGTGCAGCGGATACCGCGAGGCTTGAGAAGACATTTATTACCTTTTCTACTGAAGGACGACTCACAATATTGTGAAAAATGGTAAATGATAAGTAACCGGTACTCTCTCGACCTAATGCTGCTGACAGTTCAACATATTCATCTGGCTGTAAACAACATACGTAAAGAGATAGAAGAAGTGGACCGTGAATTGAAAGAAACAAAGAAAGAAGTTTATGACGAATTACAACAACAAGTCAAACAAAATATCACTATAGCATTAAATAGCACTAAATATATGGAGTCGTCCGTAGCAAGACACTTTCATGAATACGGTCACCAAGTGACCGATCTAAGGTAGTGTGTGATTGAGGAAGTTCAGGATGATAACCAAGAACAAATTAAATTCAGATTGCTGCGTCGAGAGGTATATTGGATACATCGACTACAAACCTTATCACCTAGAGGCTTAAATGAGGAATGCCAATGGAAAGTAATATATATAATCCAACAGCGTGGTACTGATAAGCCCACGCTACACTCACTGATTGAGGCTAGATTTAGTACAAAGAAGATGATAAGTGTATTTAGATTATTAAAATTTAAAATTATAAATAGAATTTATGATAAGAAATAATGAATAAAAGAATAATTAACATCAATAAGAGATTATGTTAGTCTAGCCCTAAACTATGTTAAATGTATTGTTTTTAAATGTATGTGTAAGTACATGTTCGTTGTAAATATTTTTTGTATATGTTTTAGATAGGCAATGATATATAAGGAGATCAGTCAGGTCTTACCTTCACGCTCGAGAAAGGGGGCGTAACCCCCGAAACGTCGCGTGACCGCGTGTGAGGTGCGTGGACGAATCAGCAGCCACTGTTGGCAGGTCAGCTCTGAGATGCATTGAGAGACACCGAGAGCACGAAGATACCGGCGTCCGCATGATTCCACTTGGATTGGGACTCGGAACTCAGTGACTGTAACCTTGGATTGCAGGTTTTGTGAATAGTGTCACTAAGACTTTTCTCTTTTAAAGAAGTTGCAATATTACACTCCATGTGTTACTGCCTAATATATATGAAATAAATGTTATTGGATAAAGATATCCTGTGAGCAGATGGCATAATTGCAAGACGGTGAATACATTAAATAAATTACCTTCCCTGAGGTCTGGAGAAGCTTCTGAGCTAACAGTAGAATAATTACTGTCTTTTGTCTGAAAGATCAGATAACACACAAGCTCTCACTGTTGGCTGTGACCTGTGTGATGACGTCCCACCCTGCTATCAGATAGAACAAACAGCAGGGGAAAAGGAGTACACAGATCGGTCACTTGGGGAATCAGAGAGAGCGCAGAAGGTGATAAAATCACTTGTAGCTCCTTAATAAAAAAAGATGAACAAAACAATATTTTTGGAAAACGTCTTCATTTCGTGTTCCCTCCAGTTTTAAAGCTACTCTTTGTAGTGAGAAAACCCCTTTAAGGAAGATTTAAATCCCAGCTGCTTAACCCTTGTAATGCTGCAATATGTAACGGTAGCAGAATCACCAGGATGAGAGTCCCTACAATAGTGTTTAAGGCCAACCCTGACCTGAGATAATCCACTTTAGGGTACACCTGAGGAAAAATAGCAACTCCCCCAAAAATAAAAATTCCAATAAGTAAAACTAATTACCAAACAGGAACCAGCTAAGCCCAGGAGGAAGCACTCAGTTTGTTTCTGATTGCTTACGAGGCCATTTTTAGTTTGTTCAGCTCTCTTCCTTATAATATTACATATCTAATTAGGTTGTCCTGTCATAGATGTATTTTAGTTGCAAACTCTTGGTACATGCAAATAATTGGGGTTCATTCTCATACTCCAAGATGATGTCCATTATAGGTTACTACTAAACCCTTCCTTCTATTCCTTTTACAAAAATTTTTTTAGCAGACTTTTTTTTTAAATTTCACATTCATGGTGGCAATAGGCTTGTGTGAGTTCTCTGGCTGCACTTTATGCATCAGCTGTGACACGCTTTACCATAGCTCAGAGCTTAGTCCATTACTTCTCAATTCTGATATTTGTTCCTAGACTTTGAAAGATTTTACCTTTTGCAACTATGGGCGACATGTATGATTTATGGCGCTTACACGCCAATTTTTCTGCGTATTAGAATAGTATAGAATGCGCATGATTTATGAACCTGCTCTACTGTGGGTCACAAATCAGGCGCATTCTAATGCAGAAACGACACTTCTGGCTCAAGTACCACTTTTAAAGTGGTTTACCTGTTTCAGCAGTAATGCGCCTGGAATTGCCGTATTGAAGCATTGAAGCTATAAATCTACAGGTTCTTAGGGTTCTAGTGAGCCCCCCCTCCTGCCTGCCCCCCGACATCAGGCACATTACAAAGTGCCGCGGGTGCTCTGTAATGCGCCTGATATTGGCGTGGTGGAGTTTTTAAAACTATAGTGAACGAGACTGCGCTAGATGCGAGGCTGGAAAGACGCCAGACTTCTGGCATGGCCCTGTTCATACATGTAACCTTATATCTCCAGTGTATCTGCAGTTTGTGAGGATCTCCTTGTGCAGGCATTATCAAGGGAATCAACCACTGGGCTAGATAGAGGAACCAAAGTCCTGGGTCCAGGTGAGCACCTTTTCCTAATAAATGTCCTGGAAAATGGAGATACTTGAAGTGAAGTTGAACTGCCTGGTTGGTTCTTCCTCTGGGTGTTGTAGGAATAAGACCATTGCACATCCATGGAGCAGGTGTGATTGTTGGTGGATCAAGTGTAGAACTTACACCAATGGTGCACAAACTGTGTGAATGCATCACTCAACAAGTCAATCAGCAATTCCTGAACTCAACATTGATCTGTATTACTGGTTGTTAAATAATCACAAAGAATTTGTTGCTTTCCATAGGAGTTACAATTTGTGTTTTAGGCTTTGTCCATACTAGTTGCTATAGTGACATTCTTGATATTGGCCACAGATGTAGACCTTCTTACTGTCCTATGATCATGAAGAACTCTCTTCTCATAATATCTTATTTTAATGATACATTGGGCCTACTGTTTGAAAGTGGCTCCTGTCGAAAATAAGATCCATTCATTGGTTCATGGAAAACATGTATGATTTTGGGCACCCAGGCGCCATCTTTTTTGCATCAATTAGTAGTGTAGAATGCGCCTGAATCTATGAACCTGTTCTACTGCGGGTCATAAAGTGGTCTACCTGTTCCAGCAATAATGCACCTTAAAAAGATATAAATGTGTAATATTGTACGGTTGTAGTCCGACGCGCCTCCAGCACGCCCCCCCATCTCCGGTGCATTACAAAGTGCCGCGGGTGCTTTGTAATGCATCTAGTACTGGAGTGCGCCTGATTAAAAATCTAGCAAACAAGGCTGTGCCAGTTCTCGGGCGGAAAAGACACCAGACGTCCGGCGCAGCCCCGTACTTACATGTCACCCTTAGTTGAGGAGTTCTCTACTAAAGTTAGATGCTGGTCTGATGACTCCCAGTGAAATGATCCTGCTCTGAGAAGTAATCTTAGCTTGGGCTTGTTTAATGTTGTCAAGAACATGGTAATCTACTATCCACCATTGGAGTAACTTGCATTGTCCATATCACTGTCTTTATTTGAGATTAAAAGCACATCACCAACAACACTGGTTTGTTGCCAATCTTTGATACAGGAGGTGGCTTAATATTCTGCTGGGTAACCTTGTATATTTAGACAACCATAAATGCTATATTCCGTGTAGACTAAAACCAAACTTGATGCATGAGGAATTCTTTATTAGAACATATGTGCCATTTACAGAGCCATATAGACAGATATATTCATTTAAATGTAACCTGTAGTCTTCAGCAAAGTCGGTAATGTCCTTAAGTTTTCATAGTTTATTTCAGACATGTTCGCAGTTGCTGAGCAGAGACCTTCACTGAAGTTGCGCACACCTGCACAATGTTACGAGGAACACGCCATCTTTTTCAAACTTGTAAATGTGTTTGAAAAAGAAGACGTTTCCCTTGAAACATTGCACAGATGTACCACAACTTCAGTGAAGGTCACTGCTCAGTAATCGCGAACATGTCTGAAATGGACTATAAAAGCTAAAGGACATTGCTGACTTTGCTGAAGACCTCAGGTTTCATTTAAGTTAGTTTATGTGACTTTGTAATATTTAGGGGATTATAACATTTACAATTGGATTTATTAGCAAAATTCTCAGTCTCTGCTTCTTTGGTGTTGAGGCTAGTTATTAAATAAATACATGTCCCAAGAAATGACAGCTGGAAAACATCCATTGCCGAGGTGAAGCCAAGGAACCTCATGTGCGCAGCATTTCCTGCTGAGTGTTCTAGAAGTTGGGGTTATGGTGTGTGCCTTTCTCAATAGACAAGTTTCTGCTGTATTTGTTGATACCGGTGTAATCAAGATGCTGTACGTACCCTCGATTATGTTGCTGTGTTACTGTTATTGATGGCACCTACCAATCTCAGGAGATAACTGGATTTTTTCATCCCCGAAATGTCTTTTCTGCTGGAATATATCCAGTCCATTTTGTCTTTTTTTTTTCAAATTGTTTTTACTGAACTTTTATAAAACCAAACAACCAACACAGAAACTTAATTCCACTGTACACGGCATGCATCTTATATTAAAATCATTATGAGAGTTAAAGAGCTTGGCAATAAATATTACATGTTCCATCCATATTGGGAAAGGAAATAACAAAAGACAGTAGAGCATTAATATGGAAAATAGAAAAGAAGCGTTACATCATAGTGAAGAATTGCAAGCAATAAAATAAACCATCATAACTTAAGATCTCTGCAATGGCCATTGATCAGCAGTTGAGTTAATGAAAAAAAAATACATAGCCTTTGTATCTACATCCCTGAAAGCAATCAACGGCCATAGAAAGCTCCAGGGTCTCATCATCATCACATGCAAAAAAAATTTGCTGTTGTTAAACATGAACATGAAAGGTAAATATAATTTGAATTAATTTGATTATGCTCATTTTTCCCCACAGCTATTTGCTTTGCAAAGATGTATATTAGCTGCACATGTGGTACCGCTATGGGTACGGTAGTCTTACCTACTTTCTCTACAAAGACATGTGAGAAGTGACTACTTTAGGGTATGTGGAAAGGGTGAGAGCAGATTTTATATTCTAATAGAGATTTCATGTTGATTACATTTTTATTTTGTTAGACAGAGGTCAATCTTTGGAAAAGCTGTGAGAATAAATACTCATCAAAATAATCTTCAACTATTTTAACAATAGGTTTCTACTATATATATACCATATATAAAATGAGAAATGTAATATATATATAAAATATATATATATATATATATATATAAAAATAGTAGAAACCTATGTTAAAATATTATATATATATAATATATATACAAAATATATATTAAATATATATATATAATATATATAATATATATATATATATATATATATATATATATATATATTATGAACTAGAATTAAAATACAGGTGAGCAGACACTTTTCGCTTTCTAGACTGTTGGTATAAAGCCATGTTAGCTTTTGATACAAAATCACTGTCTAATATCAATGAAGCAGAGTCATTCTCTCAGATGCTGCAAGCCTCTTCCACATCTTTAGTCTGATTCTCCATAGTGGGCCCACCCGTACTCAAACCAGGGGCATAAAATAATTTGGAGCTACGGAGAGCATATTATTGGGGTTAATTTCTCCAACATCCCCATGAGATAGCAATTCTGAAACATCTTTTATAACTGTGTGTTGAGTTGTACCTCTGTTATGCCTCCTAGCAATTTTTAACGGAATTTGTCATCTAGGTTTAACCATAACAGTTTTCATAGGAGAGTGTACCTGATTGGACAATGTAAAACTGTGCAGGGACACACCCCCAACTGACAACACCCATCTGACAGATTCAGTGATAGTTTTGTATGAGAAATAACATAGAAACAACACAGAGTTATAAGAGGAGATGTTGTTGAATTATTTTACAGGGAACAGTATTTACTAAAACATGACAAGAATGGCCACAGGTCCTCTTAAATTTGTACATTTTGAATCTGTCCTACTTCTCCTTATGAGCCACAATGCATATGAGGGCTTTATAGTCAGTAAGATCACTCACAAAATTTCTCTTCTTTACCTTACAGCTCTCAATAACAAAGCCTTCTCTAACTAGAGCTTTCCGGATAAAATCCTCATTATATGTGAAAGCATGGATCCTGTCTTTCCCAACTGTGTAATATGTTATATCTAAAGAACCAATTATTATGAGGTGTCCTCCAGGTTTCAGCAACCGTGAAAACTTCCTGAGATATCTGATGTAATCATCTTGATCTTTGCTAATAGACTCAAAAAGCCAAGCAGTGATGATACAATCTGCTGGAGGTAAGACCATTGGATCCATGATATGTTCCTTCTCCAGGTCACATTTCACAACATGTTGAACTGCTGATCTCACTTTTCCTTCTTTGTCCTGTAACTGGTCACTGAAAGAAACAGAAAATATGAGGAAAATGATTGTCCCGCTGTCAACATCAGTGGCATAGCTTTTGCCACTTAGGACTATTGCTAGGTCTGCTTCAACATTTTACAAACCACACCCTCACTCTTCATTACATGCCCCTTTTTACAGGACCCTTCTTGAACTCATAAAATATTAATTGCCGCTTAAAAAACATCATGTTTTTATGTGACCATTTTTTTTACTTTTTTTTTCCATGTAGCTGTATGAATTTTATATCTGCAGGATAAGTTTATAACTAAAAAACTGCCCTGGCACAACCCCCCTCAAGCCCATGTACAGTATCTGCTCCCCCCATCAGTCCCCATGCAATATCCACTTTCCCCACCAGCCCACATACAATATTCGCTCCCCTAACAGTCCACATACAAAATCCGCCTTAATTTTTCCTTGGTTTGCGTTTAGTTGGACCATCATTTATTTTTCAACAGGACAATGACCCCAAACACCTCCAGACTGTGTAAGGGCTATTTGACCAACAAGGAGAGTGATGGGGTGCTATGCCAGATGACCTGGCCTCCACAGTCACCAGACCTGACCCCAATCGAGATAGTTTGGGGTGAGCTGGACTGCAGAGTGAAGGCAAAAGGGCCAACAAGTGCTAAGCATCTCTGGGAACTCCTTCAAGATTGTTGGAGACCATTTCAGGTGACTGCCTCTTGAAGCTCATCAAGAGAATGCCAAGAGTGTGCAAAGCAGTTATCAAAGCAAAAGGTGGCTACTTTGAAGAACCTAGAATACAAGACATATTTTCAGTTGTTTCACACTTTTTTGTTAAGTATATAATTCCACGTGTTATTTCATAGTTTTGATGCCTTCAGTGTGAATCTACAATTTTTATAGTCATGAAAATACAGAAAACTCTTGGAATGAGAAGCTGTGTCCAAACTTTTAGTCTGTACTGTATATACATTCTCCTGTAAGTATATATACCCCGTTAGATAGGTAGGTATAAAGCCACTGTAGGTATATATGCCTCCAGTAGGTAGATAAGTAGGCTCCTTTGACTGATAAGCAAAAAAAACATACTAAGCTCTCCCTGTTTCCCTTCCGAGCAGCTGGCTTCATGAGCTAGTGTCCAGCATGAGCGGCATGAATTCACCATCAAGATCTACTCCATAATGATCTACTTCTTGAAGTAGATCTAATTGAAGTATATTATTATGGAGTAGATCTAGACGGAACCATTGGTCTGGTGGTAATTTATCTGGATTGCATGGAGACATGTGGAGGGTATTAGCTGCCCCCTCCTTACTCTAGATATCAGCGGCGATATGCCTAATAGAGTGCTGTAATACCACCATCGGTCTATGTATATATCTATGGCTGTTTGAGAATTGCTTTCTCTATTCTTTGGTGTTGTAGTTTGTTAATATCTATTATCCGATATATGGCCCTGATGAATCCGTGTAATGGTGGAGGAAACGTGTTGGCTAGAGATTAACTATACTATTATAACTAGAGAGGAGTTACATTATATTTACATCTTCTATATTGATATTGTATAAGGTTTCTGAGTTAAAAAACGGATATTCTGCAACACTATATGTAATATATTATAGGTGATTGTGTTACCAGTTACATATTATTGCTCTATTTAGACCCGAGAATCAACTTAGTAGGTGCATCTGGGAGTTTATAGGGTTTAATAGGGCTTACTTTTTATATAGGTTAGGTTCCGGTAGGGGTCGTCCTTTTTGGGACGGAATACCCTTCTTTTTGGTAGATAGGGATATAGGATAGTTCTGTGGTAGGGTTAGTGTAGGGTATAATAGTTATCTTTTGGATATATTTTAAATAGTAGTATTAAAAGTTATATTTCAGGTTAGGCAGTCTCTTCTAGTAGGGGAAGAAAGACTTGAATTCAACTAAAGCTGATGCCCTTACCTTCTTGAACAGACGGGAATTGTAAAAATGTGGAGAGTAGAAGATATAGTCTCAAAATATTTCATAGATTTACTTCATATCTCTTATACAGCAACGATGTAAATGACAATGACAGTGAGTTTCCCCTAAAATTTGGACAAATACTTCACCTGCTTCCTTCTATCTTTACATAAAGTTTTGTGGCATGTCTCCAGTCGAATGCTCCAGTCCGTGTGTCCAGCCATCTTTTCAGCTCAATGATGCATCTGTCACTGACCTTCAGAACTATGATGTGTTTGAAAAACTCACAGGCTGTGTACAGTTGATGGACTAGAGAACCAGCGCTGAGGTCAATCAAGATATCTCCAGTAATGTGACCTGCAGAAATGTTTTCCAAATTAATATGTTAAACCCTTAGAGATATTGTAGATAAAAATGACATATTTCTATATCACTTACATTAAAACATGTCAATGGAAATAGCCAATATATTACAGATCTACAGGGGTAGGATTTTGAGGTATTAAAAAGTGACCACAGTTAAAGGGGTGTTCCCACAAAGGAACACCACTAGCTACGAGCTGACTAGAATTACAGAATGAGGAGGGCAGCGCTTGTGGCCGTCCTTCCCATCCACTTCTGAGTTCCCAGTATAGCCAAGTGCTTGTGCTTGGCAATACTCGGAACTACCATAGAAATGAATGGGGAGGCCAGCCACAAGTGCCGCAACATGGTTGTCTCATAGCTATCTGTGAGTTGATCGTTTTCCGAATGTCCATTCGTGAAAACACCCTTTTAGTAATTCTCCACTTTTGATGGTCCCTGTTTATTAGAACAGTCCATTGACAATAAGTCGACCACAAATTGTCCCTCTGCTCGGAACACTAATGACAACATATAATCCGCAAGGAAACCAGTCAGTAAGGGTCACATGTATGAAAACTATATAGTTCTAAAACTCACTTAGCAACCAATCAGAGCGCCTCAATCATGCCATATAGTGCTCTGGAAAAAGGAAAGGGGCGCTCGGATTGGTGGCTATGGGCAACAAAGGGAATTTTAGACCTGGACAGTTTTCAAACATGTGGCCCTAAGTGTTCAATTTTCCTTGAGCATCACCAGAAGGGAAATGTATCATTACACAGTTTTCGCTAAAATTAATCGATTGTGTGCCTAAAAATTATAACCATCCTCATGTATATATCTGCAACCTATTCTGCGATGCTTAATATTTTAGAAGGTACAGGTATTAAATTAGAAATCACAGACTAATAATCAACAACTGAAACAGAAGTAGTGAGGGTTCTATTTGCAGGTGAGGCAATGAGGGAAAATATATTCTCTTGAACAGTAGATTCTGGAATAAAGGGGTTTTACCATGAAGTAAAATTGATGTGGGAAGTTTGAAAATTAAATAATAAACATTTTCACCATTCAACATTATTACAAATTCTGTAGCATTTTTGTTTTAGCTGCTCCCTTAGTGACCCGTAGTGTACAACTTGTCTACAGGGGATAAGGCCAGGGACGAGAGTTCCTCAATTCTGTCTGCACATACTCAGACATCACCTCTCCTCTCAGGCAGCTACTGTCAGTCTATTCTCTGCCTTGTAATCACATACACTCACTGTTGAACCTGTTTCACCCCAGGTGCTGTCATTCTACTCCTGTCCTCGTTAGTCCTTAGTAATCACACACACTCACTGCTGAGCAAGTGTTCAACCCCAGGTGCTGTCATTCTACTCCTGTCCTCTGTACTCCTTAGTAATCACACACACACACTGCTGAGCGAGTGTTCAACCCCAGGTGTTGTCATTCTACTCCCACCCTCTGTACTCCCTAATAATCACACACACTCACTGCTGAGCAAGTGTTCAACCCCAGGTGCTGTCATTCTACTCCCGTCCTCTGTGCTCCTTAGTCATTAGTCAAGCAGGGCAAAAAAATAAAAATAAAATGAAGCCTCAATCAGCTAAGAGCAGTGAGGAAAAAAAAACCACAACTTAGAAACCTGCAGGGATATGAATCAAGCACCCCAATGAAAAAAAGCAGAAGATCTTACCACTCAGCTACATTGTAGCTACTTACAGCTCTTTACATAGACCTTTGGTTGACTAGAGTGAGCACACTATGGGAAACGGCATGGTGATGTCAAGCTTGCTGTGTAACATGATATGCGGTTCAAACAAATCATACAGGCCCCTTTTTTATCATACTGAAAGCTGAAGCAGGAAAAACCTTGCACGAAATGCCTTCGTGGTTAAACCCCTTTAAGTTCTGCTTCTTCTCAAATTCAGAAGAAAATACCTTATAAAGCTAAAATTTAACCTTTAATTAATTTCATATAAAAGAAAAAGGAAATCAAGACGTAACATGTATACATAAATCACATTATTTCTGAACAATATAGTTAGGAGTTAGAGGTTTTACTCACGTGACTTGATGGTTCGCAGATGAAAGAGAAAGCTTCCAAATTAAGGTATGATAGCAATCACGTTAGACATAATCGGAGCATGCTTTGAGTGTCCGATATATGTTTTATATTTTATCCTTTAGGTTTACATGCTATTCTTTATTTACTAGATAGGTCATCATACTGCGCCAGTGAGTAGCGTCGTATCTAATTGACACACAGCTGACAAACAGTGGGATATTTAAATAGAACAGCAGTAGATGCTTTTCTCAGTCCTATTGAACACCTTGAAGGGGACTGAGGCCCATTTTGTCTGGATGCTGATCACTGTATCATAGTGACAGCTTTATTTATCTCTGACTATATATCAGTATTGGATTGATACTAGCTTTTTTTACTTATTTATTGTTCATTTCCCCTGATGAACCACCATCCAATGTGGGGAAATGCGTTGGGCTTGAACTGACTTTATTGTATGTACATTTTGATTAATGCACAGGATTGTTGTGTGGTATTAGTAGTTAGTTACAGGGTTAAAGCTGCTTAGGACAGGGTCTCCCTTTTCGGGGCGGGATCCCTGTCAGTTAGGTAGGGCTGAATAGTGATTGGTGTAGGCTTAAATTTTTTTTTTTCAACCACCATTTGGATTCTATACCCTAACCTGGATTTTTTTTTCTTGGACACGAAGACATTTGACTAAGGGGTGAAGACCTCTTTCATCTGTGAACCATCAGGTCCCGTGAGCTAAACCTCTAAAAACTAACTATATTGTTCAGGGATAATGTGATTTATGTATGTATGTTATGTCTTGATTTCTTTATTCTTTTATATGAAATAAATTAAAGGTTACATTTTAGCTTTTTAAAGTCTTTTCTTCTGGATTTGAGATAAATTAGCTAAACAAATTGATATTGTAATTTTTCTAGTTTATCTCAAACAGTTGAAAAAAATCAGTAAATTATAGGACAAACAGGTAAACTACAAACTGCCAGATAGTAACAGATTTGGAGGGGAAAACGACTCTACTAAACCCCGAGACCCTGGATTCCTCATATTCCGTGACCAAAGTTTTGCTCTGCCCACTTTATTTGCTTTGACAGGTGGAGTATGGTTGCTATCTCTGATCTCCTCTACCCAGAAACAAGTTTGGTCATTTTGTACGTGGATGTTTCCACTTATTTTAGAATCAGTTGATTTTAATGTTAATAAAAAGTTAAAGGGATTCTTCCATCAGAAAGGAATATTTTTGTTAAAACTGATATTCCTGGCAATTTTTTTTTTTGAATTTAGAATTTTTTTAAATATTTTTTTTCACTAGTCTAATGCAATTAAAAATCACATACAAAATATTGTCCTTCTCGAACTGGAAGATATAACTTTAAAATGGTAGGGCAGATTAATCTCACTTTACTGTAGCTGCTGCTTATCGCTATATAGTCTCATTAAAAATAGAAGGCAATGACATAATGATTGCTCTATTGTTCTCTTCACAGGGAAAAATAAGATTAGACTAGACCACTAAGTCATAAGCTATTACCAGGAATGCATGAAAGGAAAATAGAGTTATGTTTCCTGCACTGGGGAGGGAGTTTCTTCACCCTTAACCGAGGCTGGGGATGATACTTACACTTCTCAGGCCATAGCCAGCCTAAAAGAAGGAACATCATGTGATCCTCTCACTGCTGTGCTATCAGAACTCATATATATATATGTAAATAAACGCTGCTCACCATTACTTTGTGTTGTATCCTTTGCACCTGCTTCGCTGCTTAGGTGGAGTACACAGCAGTTGCTCGCACGGTTTCCTGGCTCCCAGTTCCAAGCCAAACATATGCTTCAGCGATCAAGAGATAAATTTGAAACCAGCGAATCTTCTGTTTAAAACATATCACCTTTATTCCATCCGTGTACCCCCTGCGTCTACGGATGGAATAAAGGTGATATGTTTTAAACAGAAGATTCGTTGGTTTCAAATTTATCTTTTGATCGCGATCAGAACTCACAGAGGGGAAGTCAGAGAAAATAATGTACGTAGTAGAATTTAAAAAAAAAATGATATACAAAAACACAACCACCCAATAAAAACAAAAAAATCATATAATTGTTGCATAGTTACAAAGTGAGATAGTTACTATGTAACTATTATATGGATTTCTTTGTTGCTTATCAATATGTGAAAAGAAAATTTTTTATGATGTTTAAGAAAAAAAAGGGCCACATGTATGAAAACTGTTTAGGTCTAAAACTCACTCTTTTGCTCATAGTAACCTATGGGAAAAAAAGTGAGGTTAAGACCTAAACAGGTTCATACATGTGGCCCAAAGAATTTATCCTCTCCTCCTGAGCAGCCGGGTGGCACATAGGTTTTGGTTTACGTACAATGCAATTTTTGATAACGAGACACTGTTGACATTGGAAGAATGAACATTGTTCTATCGATTAAAGTAGCAACAATAAAAATAAATAAAATAAAACCAAAAAAAGCCCAGAAGAAAACATTCTATAATAAAGTCTGATAAATGTAAAACTAACGAACATAAGGTACGTACCCTCTTTGAATGTTTTTGTAAGATTTTCAATGGGAAATACAAATGAATCCTCTGCCATTTCATCTCTATCAGAAAAGTAATGCTCCAGAAGTTTCCTGGAATCAAAGCCGTGTACATGATAGCTCTTATGGGAGCAGGAATCCATGGTCTAATCTTGTCTCACAGAAGGCGTGACTGCCTCTACACTGGAGCTCAAGGGCTCTATGTGTTTAGCAGTAAAATGCAGAGCACTGATCACATTATGAGTCACTCCTGGGGATATTTGATATAGAAAATTCACATGATCTTCACAAGTCAGTTTACTCTTAATGATTCAACTAGAAAAAAACTCAGAGAGATGGGTCTATTTGTCAGTCTCCGATGGCTTCCTAAAAAGTATTTGCTCCACCATGTACCGGGGATTAACACTGGAAATTAATTCTAAAGCTGAACTGTCACCAACCAATGAAATTAAATAAGTTTTAGTAGTAGATAAGTCAAACTGAAAAGTAAATTGAGTACTATAAAGTTCTCACTTAGAATATAACTGTATTATACATAAAATGTATGTAAAAAAAACAGTAATAATCCCTATAACCACATAAGAACGTCTAGTTCCCCAAAACACTGTAAAAATTAAAAAAATACAACCAGTGATACATACTCTGGATCCTCCACAATACTGCGCACATTCCCTTGTGTAGACTGGTTATAAGCAACATGGCTGGGAATTTTGTTAAGTATTATTTGTTTGGTTTTCTATGTTGCTTGTTAGAGATAATGCATCTTGGTGCAAACTATTGTCAGGGTGTAGGGTGTTACCTGTAACTTTAGCACTTAAGGGGGTTGTCTCACTATAGACATTGATGGCATATTGCTAAGATATGCCATCATTGTCTGATAGTTCCGGGTCCCTCCTCTTAAGACCCTCACTTAACTCCTAAACATGCCCCGAGTGGAGATGATTCTTGAGACTCACTAGTGGAATTGATTCTTTGGGCCACTAGTGCAGCTGATTCTTGGGACTCACCAGTGAAGTTGATTGCTGGAACTCACAAGTATAGATGATTCATGGGGCACATCCAAAAACTACTGTACTTACTGCACATACTGCTCATGATGTCTTTTGCTTTCTTTCTGATCTTTTTTCTCTGAAAAGCAGCTTAAGGCTTACCATGCCCAGAGGCCCACTGAATGATTTACCTACTCGCCCTGGGCCAGTCTGAGCCTCGTGAATATAACTGCAGGGTGGCGAAAAATATTAGTCACAAGCATACAGTAATTAATGATTAAGCCTTCTCCAACTAGAACATTGCTCGACACTGATGAGGGGCAATACCCCGAAACAGCTGTATGTAGATGAGTGATACTGGCTTCGTTAATATCCCTTTTCTTCTTAAAGATTCGGTGAGTCAGAAGCAAATTGAGGATTTGTTACTTCCAATAGAGGGCGCTTGAGCTTCTCAGCTCCTTTCCCATAATGCCTTACGATTTGCAGATGCTTAGTAGAGGGCAGAAAGGCAATCTCAAAATTCTACACACCAAATTGGTGCTCTCGACAAGGAGAGATATTCCCCTTTATTTTCCAAAGAAACTCTGGTTGGATCTTTAGGTGAAATTAAGGTAAATACTATAAGAATATGATCAGTATAATTTAGCTATTGGGCTTATGGAGCATACTGTATGTCATGGAAGCCATAGGGATGCAACTAAATTAACAAAAAATAAAGTATGATAATAATGTACTTCCCACTTGCTTTAATCATAAGAATTTATGACTATTGTCATGTCCTGTCTCATATTGTCCTATTTTTGTCCCTCTTATCTGGTGTATACTTGTCTCTGCTGTCGCTCTCAATGTACTCTGTCTTCCATGCATACACATTCTGAACCATATTTCTTAAAGAGCCAGCACGCACCATTACATATGTCATCAGCTAATGCTGACTTTATAAGAACCCTTCCTTCATTATTCTGTGGCTGTGCAATGAAGTCCATTTTGTCCCAGTATTTTACTAAAAGTATTGTTTCATTTGGCATAAACTTAACTTGTTTTTTTGACCACCTCCTTCCATCTAAGTTTTTCCTTCTATTCATCCTGTCTACCATTGTGCAAGAAGTCTACCTGCCCAGACCTTTTACTGTATAACTTTGACTTCTGTCTGTTGCTTGGGTACTGTGTATTCATGTCTTTAGTCCATATACTTATCAAATATTAATAATGGAGTATACTCCAAAGGTAGTAGGCTGGGAGTTCACCGTGGGGAAGTCCCCCTCTCCTTGTGGGAATTAAGGGTTTCAATCCATTGCAAATGCACCTCAGTTTAATCTTACATCAAATCTAGTGGAAACCCACATTCACCACATTATCTCCAATTGGTCTCATGTTATTTTTCAGTTGTACTGAATAGTCAAGTCAGAGGATACCATGGTGAAGGGTAAGGCCTCGTTCACACGGCTTATTTGGGCACGGATTGGCGCCGTACTCCGCGCCGGATTTGCGCTTCCCGTACGCGCCAAACCGTCCCTGTCATACGAATCCACTGCTCTCATGAAACATGGAATCGTCGCCCTTTCCCCCTCAGCAAATC